>ML811465.1:123871-149607 GCA_009831015.1 Picea engelmannii
GGAATTGTATTTGGAGGTCCTCTCATTTCAGATTGAGGAGATTGAGAAGCGCTGTCCATCTGAAATATTTAGAAGATTTCAACCAATTACAAAATGAAAAATTAAATTGTTACTGCTGTTACTGCTGTAAATTAAATTAATTAGAGTTAAATTAATAAATTTACTGTTATTACATTAATAAATTTACTGCTATTAATAAATAAATTTACTGCTATTTTGAATTTACATTACAATTTAAAATTTTAAAGATTTAAACTTTAATTTCTAAATTAATAAAATTAAACTTTAAATTAATATATGTAATATTAATATATAAAATTTTAAATTATAAATATATGTAAACTTAAAGTTTAATTTAATTTTAATATTACATTACAGTTATGAGTTTAATTAAATTAATTTTTACAGTAAAATTAAAGTTTAACTTAATTTTACAGTAAAATTAAAGTTTAACTTAATTTTAATTAAAATTTAATATATATTAGACTAACTATTACAGTGGCCTTTAAAATAACAGTGGCCTTTAAAATTTAATATATATTAGACTAACTATTACAGTTTAAGTTAGTTTAACTCTAAATACTAAAATGAATTTAATTAATTATTAGTTTAACTGTAAAATGAATTTAATTAATTATTAAACTGTAATGTTACATGTAATATTATTAAGTAAAATTTAAAAATTAATACATGTAATATTAAATATATAATATATTACTTTAAAGTTTAAAGTTTAAAATTTAAATTAATTTTACATATAAAATTTACTTTAAAAATTAAATTTAATATAATTATATATGACATATGTTACATGTACATTCAACATTGTAAATTGTAATATTAAATATATGTAATATTAAATATTATAATATATTAATATAAGTAAATACTATATACTATAATGATTAAAATTTAATCCGGTTTAATTTTTAAATTTTAAATCCATAAATTTAAATTTTTAAACTGTAACATTATACATAATTTATAGTTTAATAAATAATAAATTTAAAATTTAAAATTAAAAAAAAAAAAAACTTGCTAGCAGGAGCATACCTGTAACCGGCGGCTGGTGGTTGCAATAGCGACCGAAACCCCTCCTGCACGACCTTTCTGCTGGACCGGAACCCCTCCCGCGCGACCTGACCTTTCTGCTGAACCGGAACCCCTCCCGCGCGACCTTTCTGCTGGACCGAAACCCCTCCGTCTCCACGCGAATTGGTAGCTGGAGTTCGTTGGTGGCTGGACCGGAAACCCTTGACGTATGCGCGCAAGCTAGTCTCTGGAGTGGCGAGGGCCGACTCGGACTGCGAGGGCCGACTATGAAGGCCGAGGGGTGCGGGTCGAGTGTGAGTGAGGTGTGGGTCGACTGTGTGAGTGAGTGAGCAGCTAAATGCGAATGTGAGGGCGGGTTTGATGGGTAGGTTAGTTTTTACGGGCGCGCGGGTGAGTAAGGGCACGTAGATTTAGTTTTTGTTTTTTATTTTTTTATAATTTATGTGCTTATCAGTCCTCAAAATTTTTAGGGACGTCGGTACGGTACCCAATCCGTCCCCCATTTGACCCAGGGACGGATTGGGGACGGCTTAAACGTCCCCAAGTCCCCATTGACGTCCCCAACTAATTGGAAACGTTTCCGAGGTGCTTTAAAGTCCCCGGTACGTGGGAATGCAAGGTACTTGAGTTTTTTTAGGGGGGACGGGTACCCGTGCAACATAGGTAATCAATGTTAGAGATATAAGGCTTACTCATGTAATAAAGTCACCTTAGTGACTTTAGGTTAAATGATTAGGCTTTTTGTCTCCTATGATTAGGGTTTTGGTCTCTCAAGCTCTTTATAAGAGTGAGGACCCTCATTGTAATAATTGTATCGTTCAATAATAATATCGTTCAATGTTTATGGAGATCATGTTTTTGTTATCGTAACCCTACCTAGTGTTTATTTGGTTCTCATAATGTGGTATCGGAGTGGAAAGGTCTTGAGTTTGAGCTTAGTTGATTATGAAGTTTAAGGGAGTTCGCGGTTGTTGGTTGAAAAGGAAATTACAAGTAGTTTTGATCCATGAAGGGAGTTGCTTGCTATTTGAAGGGAGTCGTATATCCAATTTCCAAGGTCTAGAGGAGTTGTAAGAAGCCATGCCTGTTAGCTGCCAAAGGAGTCACCACCACGAATTGTTGTAACCGTCGATCAAAAATTTGAGTTGCCAAGGAGAAATTAGTTGGAAAATTTTGTTTTGAGCTAGTCGTTAGAATCGAGCCACCACCTTTCAGGAATTAAGCTGCCATGCAGAGCAACCTCCTATCATGGGAATCAAAGGGTAATTCAAAGAGATAACAAAATCATTGCTAGATCGAGGGGTCGTGATCCTTCAGTTTGTCTGTAGATTGATCTACGCTCGGGGGAATAAATAGAGGTCTTACGCTCGTAACCCAGGTAGACTACGTGCTCTATTTCCTCGGTAACCCAGGCAAGCTACGTGTGCGGGACTCTAGTTTGCTCCAATGTGGAAAAGTTGAATAGGTAGGTGCTTGTCATAGATGTGGAAAGGCGTAGTCCTTGGCTCAGCGCACAGGTGGTGTTATTTTGGGTGCTTGACCACGAATTCGCAGAAGGGGACAAAATTGTTGTGAGAATTCTGATGTGGGGATATAATTGTTAGTACACCAACATAGTTGGTGAGTTTTTATTTTTTTTAGTATTAGAAATTTGCTTTCCAGGTAATTATTTTTTAGCAGGGAAAAAGATCAGATCTAATCAGTCATGGAGATGCCATTTGAGAAGTACTTGGGTTTCAATTTCCATATGTGGAAAGTGAAGATCTAGATGCAATTAATGAATAAAAATCTTTGGGGAATTGTCAAAGGAACCGAGGCAGAACATGTAGATCCGAGAGTTGATAGAATGACAGAGAAAAGATGATAAGGAAAATACCATTATTGGCCTTGCCCTCTCAGATTCAAAGCTACATCACGTAGATCTGGACAAATCATCCAAGGAGATCTGGGAAAATATCAACAAGATATTTGGGGCACATGCAGTGGATGCAAAATTTTCTCTAAAATTACAGTTATTCAATTTTAAGATGCCAACTGAAGCCACCATGTCAAGTCACGTCAACAATCTAAGATCTATTTTCAGACAGCTTGCAGAAGTCAAGGCAGTAGTTGACGTGGAGGATGCTAATTCTATTCTCCTGAATAGTTTGTCGCCTAAATACAATAGTGCTATCTTTACCCTAAGGCATTTACCTTCACAAAGTATGGATGAAATGATTGGAACATTGCTATCTCAAGAAGAGATAACCTCTGAAGGTGATAGTGAACCGAAACTTGCATTCTATCCAAGAAAAACCATAACAGATCAACAAAAGATAAAGGAAATAAAATGCGACTATTGCAAGAGGCTAGGTCATACAACTTGGAATTGTAGAGAGTGAGCCGATGATGTTCTTAAAGCAAAGGTCAAAGATAGACAACATATAGCGAGTGTAGCCATGATTGAAGATCCATTGGATGCTGACGGTGGTGAAGAAACTATTGAAGAAATGAGATTTTATGCATTTTAGGAAGCCTGCACTTTGAAGATAGGAAATGATCAGTTAACAACTCAAAATGGATTGCTTCCTAGTTAGTTCAGGAGTTGTGGATCTAGGGAAAGATCCGTCATTGGTTGGAGAGTGTAACAAACATAAATATATATAATATGTAAATATAAATAACAAATAAGTAATAATTAATTATGAAGAGACATGACATATGAAAGGTCATGTTTCTTATGAAAGGGCACCCCTGCATGGGTATATATACAAGCCCTCATCCTCATTGTAGATCATCTCATTATATCATCTTATTCATATTCTTATACATTTATTATTTAATATATTTACTATCCTTAATGGATTATTGCATACTGTCCTATTTATATTGGATATTTACATAGTGAACCAACTTGGTTCACGACAGTGGTATCAAAGCCTCGTTTTTCTGATTCTGGCCATTGACCATATAAGCTTCTAGCCACATTGAAAAATCTTCAGAGTTTCTCGGATTGTCTTATCAAACCGACCTTTGGCCACTAGACCTTTGGTCAAATTTCATTGCTTTTGGCAACAAAACCGTTGGCTTTTGCCACACTAAAATTGGACAGGGTTTCTCTACTCCGATTTTAAACCACAGAAAAGAAGAAAAAACAAAAATAGTTATCAGAAAAAGGGTTCTGTGTGATTCGTGCAACCGATTGTACAAAAAAAAACAAAAAAATGACCTAACTGTCAGGAAAATAAACATACTATCCGAGAAAAATATATAAAGAAACACTATTGCATAGACGCATAGAATCACAACACTGTATCTGCTGATTATTAAGGAAGTTGGAAGGTACAGGGAGAGTAGTAGCGACCAAAACAGAAGTCGCCAACTTCTGAGATCGTTAGATATACAACAATAGAGCTGCCATTCCTAAATCCTTGGTATTTCTTCAAAACGACTAAATAAAAATATATATTCAAGAGTGCAAAATAGTCGTCGTCATTATTGAAATCGCTAAGGGATGCGAAGAATCGATCGTTCACTACATTTGATATTGTGGTGTCTAGAGCTACTTGTAATGATTGCATAGGAAATCGTGACAAAAAGTGTCGTCCATTCTAAGCGTCACCCCTTTGTAGGAAGTCGATTGGTCAAACTAACTAAACAAGTTGCCACGTGTCACCATTTTCTGGAGAATTCACTGTTGGGAAATTTGTTGCTTATATATCCTTGAGCCGCTAAAGTTTTAATTGGCAAATAGAAATTTATTTGGGCCACTACCAAAGATTATCATTTGCCATTACACCATGTATACATAAATTGGGGATCTACGTAAAGTTTTGGAATACGCTGTCGAAATTTTTGGATTAATTAAAATCTGAGAGATTGGCTATATATTGTTGGAAGAACAACTTTATATAAAACATTAAAGGTGACCAACCATATAAATCCGGCTAACTTTAATTGCATTGGGGTTTATAAAGTGTTTCATTAAGTTGAGAAAAAGAATATTCAAAAGAGGGTAGAGAGGAAATTATACGTGGGAAGTATAAGGAAAAGCCAAAAAAAGAGAAAAAAATAATATTTTATTATATTCCAGGGTACTTTTAAAAAGAAAAAGAATATTTTATTATATTCCAAGTTACTTTTAAAAAGATAAAGGAGTATTACAAAATTAGTGAAGAAATTATATGTGGAAGTATAAGGAAGAGTAAAAAAGGTGAATATAAATTTTATTATTTAGTGGAAGTACCTTTACATTTAAAAAAAAAGATTATCGAGAAAAATATTTACAAGGAAGCATAGAAGAAAAAAAAAGACAAGGAAGCATAGAAGTAAAAGGAAAAAAAGAGAATCTTCAAAACACTGTTGAAAAAGTGGGCATCGACAAAAAGTCGACGAGGGTCTAGAAAACATAGTTTCGGGAAAAGTCGGCAAAAAATCGGAAAACCACGACAAACATTAAAAAATACAAAATATGTTCATTTTTTTCAAAATTTTAAACATATAAAGCAACAACAACATTAGATAAACACATTGGCACATAAATATGGAGAAAGCAACAACAAACAAAAATGAGAAAAAAAACTCAAAAAATCTGGTTTATGAGGACGATTTTCACTAACTGGCCACGACTTTTATGAAAAAGTCCCGACTTTTAAGAAAAACTTCTGACTTTTTCAAATTAGAAAAAATCACTGGCCATGACTTTTATGAAAAAGTCCCGACTTTTTCAAATTAGAAAAAATTGTGATTTTTTCTAGCCGATTTTTTGTCAGCAGGAAAAAGTCGCGAAAAATCGCAGGCTTTTTCAACACTGATTCAAAATACACACACATATATATATATAAAGGGATTATTAAGGAATATTTTTTTAATCTTTAAGGAGAAAGAAAGGTATCATTTCTCGCAAATTATCAACGAAGCAAATGGAGTTTACTAAGAAAAAGGAAGATTTTTTTAAGAAGGTTGTCCAGTTGTATGTTATGGTTTTCTACATTAATCGGGAGTATTCAAGGAAGAGAAGTTAACATCCTTATCAGCTTAGACTATAATGAAAATTACATTAATATTGATTTGGCAAATCAATTATTAATTCCAAAGCAGAATATAAGTGAAAAGAAGGATATTTTTCAAATTAAGGAGTTACAAGTGATGATTGAAGAATATCAATATATATCTCAATTCTATGTTACAACTATGTATCGAGAAGAAGTTGACATCGTCATCGGGTTACCCTGGTTTAAAAGTCTAGGTACCTTCATATTAAACATGGAGAAAAAGTTTGTAACATTCCCCTATAAGGAGAAGATGATAACATTACAAGACACTACCTCGGAGCCAGAGTTCGTAAAAGCAGAAGACTTCAACAGTATCTCAAAAATAATACGTCAAGAAAATAAAAAAGCAACGGAAAAAGAATTTGACGAAGTTAGTGCGAAAAAAAATGAAGAAATTTCTCGCTTGAAAGACCACTGTCAAAAACTACTTACACAGATCAAGAAGTAAAAAAAAAACCAATGTGATTCGAAGTTGGAACAAGAAAAGGAGGATCTCGAAAAGGAATTGATGAAGAACCTCTTAGAGAAAGAAGAATAAAATTCTCGTTTGAAGAACCTTAATCAGGAGTTACTAGAAACTTGAAAGAAGAGAAACTTGAAAAACCAGACATTAAAGCTCAAGAAGATGCCAATCCAGTTGAAGAAAAAACATATAGAGATGTTGGAGTACAAATGATGGAAGATCCAGGTAAACTTACTAATCAAAATTCAGCCATTAACAAGGCATCATCGCTGCATGAAGAAAATTATATATCAAAGTCAAAAGAAGAAAATGCTACAAGTATGATAAGGGGAAATCATGTTATGAGAACTTCCTCTCGACATTCAAATCATAAGAGTAGATATATTAATCGGTTAGAATATCAATATTATCCAAAACGAGAACCCTATAAACACCCAGTTTCGCAGAAGATCGAACTAGGGTGGGCATACTTTTTCACAATTTGACAGTTCTGCTCAACTCTTCGTCACTCATATCGTCTGGTATCATCAATCTTAACAACACCAAAAACAAAGAGTCATGCAAAGACATTGCAAGCCAAAACGAAGAAGTAAGCCGCTCCATAAACATGCTTTGAGGACAAAGCATTTCTAAGGGGAAGGCAATGTAACAAACATAAATATGTATAATATGTAAATATAAATAACTAATAAGTAATAATTAATTATGAAGAGACCAATGTCTCTTATGAAAGGGCACCCTTGCATGGGTATATACACAAGAAGCTCTCATCCTCATTGTAGATCATCTCATTATATCATCTTATTCATATTCTTATACATTTATTATTTAATATATTTACTATCCTTAATGGATTATTGCGTACTGTCCTATTTATATTGGATATTTACATAGTGAATCAGCTTGGTTCACCACAGAGAGACATGCATGTGGATGTATACTAGTGAGGTTACGCGACATGCATGTAGATTGTTGTCCAGTAATTGACTTCAGGAGATTTGGGAGTTCGGGGAGGTGGAATCGAGAACTTGGGAATTCAACTCAACATCTACATCATTACGAGGGTTATGAGGCAACTTGATGGAGCTCAAATTGGTCCAGGAACAATGTTCAAAGAAGAGGGTTCTTGATGTTTAGTGTTCAATTTATGTGTTTTACATTTAGTATATGTGTTTGATTTCAATTTGTTATCTTTCAACACTGTACGCCTTATGGGGGGGTGACAGAGATATCATGCTTAATCATGTAATAAAGTCACCATAGTGACTTTCGGTTAAATGATTAGGGTTTTGGTCTCTCAAGCTCTTTATAAGAGTGAGGACCTTCATTGTAATAATTGTACCGTTCAATAATAATATTGTTTAGTGTTTATGGAGATCATGTTTTCGGTATTGTAACCCTACCTAGGGTTTATTTGGTTCTTGTAATAATCAAAGACCAAGCAAAGAGGATAGAGGATGCCATTGTCGCTAAAGAGAAGACATATGTAGTGGGTGTGTAGAATGAAAGAAGACCATCACATGTGAAACCGTATCGACACCCTCATTACAATGAAAGTTTTCAAGAAAGACAAGAAGATCGACATCGACAGTACCAAGGAACAATATGAAATAATCAACAATATTCATGGACCATGGCATCACAAAACCATTATTTGACAGGATATTGTCGAAGGCCAACAACTACAACAAATTGGAGAAGTTACAACAAGACATGGAATCAAAGGAAAGAAAATTGTGGAACAACTAGCTATCAAGGATTAAGACCAAAAAGAGTTGAGTTTGGATGGATTGATCATCATCGGTGGCAACAAGAAAGAAGGAATATAAGGAAATCCTATTACTTGGTTTCATCACATGTTAATTGCAAAGCTTTGAGGACAAAGCTTTTTGAAGGAGGGTACTATGGTATGACCCCAAGGAGGGTATATATGGGGTTAAATGTATATGATATGGGTTCTCCTCTATTATTAGATTGGAGGAATTTAAGCCTCTTACTCTCTCATTCTCAATTGATGCTTTAAAAAATTATACTCCATTAATGCCTTGTATTTTTTTCACATATTTTGAGAAATTGTTTCAACAAAAGGTATAAATCATAAAAGTATCCTTGTACTAGCTAATGTTTGAGTCTTCATGGGCGTTTATAAGTCACAATGCACCAACTCCAACAGCCCTTTAGCTCTCCATGCCTTCTTATAGAAAATACTTCATTGTGTTGTTTTTTGTCCAAGCATGCTGCTCACACACCCTTTGCTCTTGAATTTAAGGCAAACCATTAAACATCCTTAACTTGTTCAAAAGGGAAAAATACAGGAAGTTAAGATGGCCATAAGTTTAATGCCACAAGGAACTGCTATGAATGGCTACTGGTGTTAACACTAGCCACCAATGTAATCAACAACTGACACTTCTTGATTTTTGTAATCATACTCATGCAGATTCATATCTGTAGAATCTCTTGTTACCTTCCATGTCACCAGCTTCAATATCTCGTTCTGGAAAATTGCAATCATCCTATCCTTCCACACATTATAGTTCGGACCAAGGCTGTTGGGAGCGGAAAGCAAAGATTTTCAAAAATCTCCGGGAGTAGGAGCGTTTTTTATATAATACATAAAAAATATATATTTTGATTCATATATATATATATATATATATATATATATATATATAACATGCAGAATGTTGAATCAATTGCAAAAAACATGAAAACATAGATATAAGATCATTTAATTAATTGATTAGTGATGATCATTAAAGCATCAACCATTTAGTACATATTACATAGTAACATATTGCACATATAACATCAATCATAAACATTTGTGGGACTCAACATTAAAGCATCATAACATCAATCATTAAAGCATCATAACATCAATCATAAACTTCAAAGGTAAATTGTCATATGATGTTCTTAAGTTCATAACTTCATAACTTCATTGTTTACAGAATAAGCCATAATAAAGAGTCAAGACTCAAAACTCGAGACAAAGTACTAAGTTTTAGAGACTACTTCTAAATATGAAACAAAAAAAGAGATCTAGTATATAGTAGGAACTTAGCAAGTACTAAGTACTATGCTCTAAGTTTTCCTCTTGCCATGAGAAACTTATAGTTTCTTCTCCCGTGATCTTTGAATAAGAGCAGGAACAGGTGGAAGTGATCGTGGAACACGACCAACAGCTGAATGGCCCCCACGTGACAATGGACGTTGTGCAGATAAGGTAAAACTGATGAATCTGGAACCCTTGTAGTGGATGGGGGTGGCATGTCTCCTCCAGGAATATGATCGCTATCATGATCACTCAAAAGTTCTTCTTCCAAGCGCTCTACAACAATGGTTCCATCATGTAAATTAGTCTCCTCTCGATTGTTATCCCAAGTCATATCTCTTTTACAAAAGGCATTCCCCTCTGCATCACAGTAATGCGACAACAACCTCAAGTTGTAATGCACATAAACCAAGCTCTCTGCTCGGTCTGCATTCAAATTATTTCTCTTTACATTGTGGATGAAGCTATAGGTGCTCCAACACCTCTTTGCAGAAGAGGTGTTAATGACCTGAGAAAGCACCTTCACCGCCAATTTATTCAAAGTTTTGGCAGGGGAGCCATACATGTTCCACCACTCGATAGCACCCAACCTGTCTCGATCTTTGGTTGCATGCAAGTTACCAAAGACTCCATGCTCACTGATGTATTTGCTCAATTCGCTTCGTACTTGAGCACACTCCTCTTCATCATGTATCAACTTGTCTGATGCAAGCATATATCCAATTTGCACCTCTGGATCTGTGTGTGGTTTTCTCCTTTCCCCACCCCCGGGTGCTGGTTGGGCTAACCAAGATGAAGAATAATATTTTGGGGTAAGGACATATGCCAGGGCATGGAGTGGAACATTCAAATTATCCCACCTTTTGACCATAAGTTTATGGATATGATCATACAAGATCGCATCCTTCGGCTGAAAAATGTCTTTGATTTGGCCTAGCATGTTGTACATTTGCTCATACATCTCTCCAATCACTGGTCGATCTGTATCTACAAACCGAATCATAATGTAAATGGGTTTGGTGAACTGCAGAATATACCGAACTTGTTGCCAAAAATGGCCATCAAGAACTGTGTCCTCCACCTCCTGAAAGTCACGTCTCTCTCAGATACGGATGTAGCCCTGTCCCACACATATGCTTTCTCACATAGGTATATGAACCTATGTATTTTGTATGACAATGGTGACATGTAAATTTTGTGGTTCCACCCCCTTTACCTCCCCCAAGCCTTGTGACATACTTCCACAGAGTGTGTAATTCCTTCCTCCTCTCCTTGGTCTGTGTTGTCCACTTCTATTTCTTCGTCACTATCATGGTTATTTCGACGTGAAGTTCCCACCACCACCATCAAAATAAAAAATGGAACCAAAATGACATACCACGTTGACATTGTTGATATTATGGTAGCTGCGAGAGGTATTTACCTCCACGTGTAAACCTGACGAGAATAGAATATTCCGGGAAGCAAGAAGAAACCCTAATTACTTGGCTAATAACCCTAGAAGACAAGTCGACTCAAGAGGATAATTTGTATTAGGTTATTAGCCTCCAAGAGAAGAAGTCAGCTAAAGGAAATATTATATACTAAGTAAATAGGCACCCAGAATGAGAAGTCGGCCTAGGCAATTTGCCAGTTTTAGTATAAATATAGGAGGCCAGTCTTCATTCTGGTAGGTAGTCTCAAAACTGCAGTAGCACACTTGTGTGCACTGCAGTTGGGAAGTTTTGTGCGCAAGTTCTGCAGAAGTTGTTGTCGCCAGTCTATAGTTTAGGTCTTCTGTGGGTTTGGACTTTCTGATCAGTTTTGTTCTTCTTTTTTCTTGGTGCGCTATCCTTGGAGAGAGGTGCACTATCTTGTTTAGGCTATCTAGCCTAGGGTTTGCTTCCAGAATGATTCTCTGTCAAGGTTAAGGTGCTCGAGGGTGGCTTCGGCCTATGGTTGGGTGACAATAGTGATATTGTCTATAGTTAAACGAGCACATCCATTATATTCTAACAGACATCATCATCATGATTGTTGAACCTTGATAATAACTTGCTACCTGCAATAGAATGATGGAGTAGAAATGGGAAAGAGTAGGAGAAGAAAACATTCAAATATTCAACATAGCATAATATACTAGTTTAAAACAAATGGATTTTATTTATTTTTAAACAAGAAGCAAGAATGGGCTTAAGAGCCTACCTCTTTATCTCACCAATGGTGGTTGAATATGACTATGGTAGCCTTCAATCTCCCTTCTAAGCTCTCACAAATGGAAGCCTTCAATCTTTCTTCCAAGCTCTCCAATCTCCCTATGGAAGCCTTCAATATCCCTTCCAAGTTCTCCATTCCCTTCCAAGCTCTCAAATCTCCCTTCGTTCTCCTTCAATATTCCCTCAATCCCATCAATAGCTAGCAAGAACCCTCTCAAAACCCTCCTAGCAATGATGAGTGAAATGAGAAATAGAATGAGAGAAAAATGGAGTGAGTTAGTGTTTTATTCCCTTAGAAACCCTAGCTATACCTTTTCCTCTCTTACAGAACCTTGTCTCGGTTCCCACTCACTCCCAAAACAAAAAAAAATACCCTCTCTTGCCTCCCATGCGCGAAATGAAGGGGAATCCTTAGGGAGCGTTTTTTTAATGGAGGGAGCGCAGCGCTCCCTGGGCAGGGAGCGCGATTCCTAAGCGCTCCCTTAGGGAGGGCGCTTCGGAAGCGGGGGCGTGAGGGGGGGGGCGCTCCCCCGCAGCTTAGGTTCGGACCATCAAATTTCTGTGAATTTGACAATATGTGATGTTCTGAAAACAAGCCACTTTCTTAAAACCTCTACAAAATGCGAAATGGTTTCTTTTGAGTTTTTTTAGAAAAATTACCTCTCTTACCCAGCTGGCAAACTTTCTCCCTGAGGACAATAAATTTTATGCAGCAATATGACTGTCTCCTGGCAGCATTTTCTCCGCCCAGCACACTCAGCAACCTTCCAACATGGAATCTTGTGGCTTCTATAGGTCCAAAAGCAATTTTTTCCTGCCTATTCACACTCTCATAGGCATTTGCCACAGGTCTACAATATCTACTTGCTACCTACATCAGGAGACATCTGCGAAAGATCCCTGCAGCCTGTGCTCTCCTGCAGACAGAATTATTTTGCCCACAGACTACATGTCTGCAGTTCAGTGATTAGCAGGTTGTGAACCATCTGCACTTTGCCAATTTACAGTTTGCAAATTACTACTGATTAATGTTTGTGTTTTTTTATGTTTGCCTTTGCACTAGCATACCTTCCACATCAGACAGTCTGACATCAAAATTTTTGCCCCTCCTTAATTTTATTGAAGTGGAGATTTATGATTTTTTTTTCTGCTGATGTGCTATCTCGCCACATTTAGTGTCAATTTTTTCTTCTGTGGATGTTGTATCTCTCCACAATGAAGATGTCTCACAAAGGACAATCAACCACCCAGCTTGTTGTCACTAATCCTGCAAATGCACTATTACCTACACCAACCTTTATTATTAAAAATATATTTACAATATTGTAGAAAAGTACAATATGACCATTATTTATAGACTAGATGCCTAAGTTACTGAATCTACCTAGGATCCATCTGGGATCTGTGTTTGTGCAGATTGCGATTCATTTCTGGCTTGGATCTGTAGGAAGATCCTCCTATGATCTATTTCTTGCTTGTTGGGAAATGTCATGCCCGTTGGTTCCTCCAAAAACTAGGATTTAAAAGAAAAATACACAAAATACATAAAGGGAAAACTTGAAAACGGAATAGCATGGGTCCCTGTAACCAAAACTCTTGCCTATTAATTAACTTCTCTCCTCTATGCTAAAATGCACCAAACTTAGTTTCCTATAGCTGTCTTCATTGTTTTACTTTGGGAATGCTTCTTGGAGCCTGGCTGGAGCGATTTGGCAAAGAGTTGTAGGTGTATTTGCCATGGGAATCTTTCTCAAAGTGTTTAGTGAGTTGTGGGACACTGTGTTTTGATGATTATTGTGGCTGCATTTTTTTATAGTTTATTTAGTTTCTTTTATGTGTGGGCTGTTTGTGCTTGCATTTGTGATAAATTTTAGGGTCTGCTTTATTCCTTTGTTAGATGTTTTTTTACTGTTACCGGCATTTTAAATTTTTTCATCATGGAATCATCACAAGGGATTTGTGTAATAAATCCAATACTCGATTTCCTGGTAGATAATGACTCAAAATTCTCATTGTGGCAGCAAGTGGAAATTGCAAAAAATAATATTTGGTGTGGGTCAAATAAATGGATTTTTGTGAATGCCACAAGGCACTGAATGCATCATACACTAGGTTGAACTGTGAAAGCCTATCTTACCGGCAGAGCGGAAGTGGAGTGGGTGTATGCTTTAGCTTAGATGTTGATGGCAATCCTGGGCCTTGTGTGAGTGTTGAGAGAGTTGTCTTCTGTACAATTTTTAAGACACGGCTGATAGGAAATGTACAAAGGGAAAAACCATTATGCAACCAAGAGGGGCCCAATGTAGGAACTCTTGAAAGGCCATTGAATATCCAAGGCCGGGAGGGTGTTGGTTGCTGAGACTTATTTCGCCTCTCACATTCTGGTCTTGGAGAGGCTTGTGGAGGTGGGAGAGGCATTGCGACTAATGGTCAGCAACAATGTTTAGGATGCTGAGGAAATACGCGTCTGATAGAGGATTGCTAATCAAGTGTCTCATTCTACATGATGATTGGTGATCCAAGGTGCAGTGCATTTTGAAAATTTCAGAGCTAAAACTGCACATGATCCAGTTTTTAACATAACTACAGCTTGCTTGGAAGATGTATAAAGGCATAGATTGTATGTTGGAGAAGTTAAGAGATGATATCACAACAAAGAAGCCTGACCATGCAGAAAAATTCTACAACAAAGTAAAGGATATAGTTACCAATAAGGTGGAACAAATATCACAGTCACACCTTTAGCTTAACCATGTAGAAAAGTTTTACAACGAAGTAAAGGATACAATTAACAATAGGGTGCAATAAGTGACCACACTATTACACCTTTTGGCCTGTCCATTGAACCCTAAATAATATCTGTTATCACCCAAAATCATCCCTCTGAAGTCTGCCACTTACTTTGGAAAGGAGTCACTGGAATGATTAGCTAGAGAAAGAGTTTCTGTTACTAACACATTCTCTCACTTCTGAACTAATCCCGAGGGGCGGGGTCTCCCCATTGATTTCGAGCTTCTTCTCTTTTACATATGCAACAAAAATGCTTCGTATCTGCAACAGAAGCTCACTGATCTGCAAATAATGTTCATGTCTGTGTATCTCGACCTCAAATCTGTGATAAATAAATTTGTCTGTTTTTATGTGTTAAATTAGCACTAAAATCTCACAAATATAACAACATTAAATTCTTTGGGAGGAGAAATGTTCACAACTTCAATCCCAGTAATGAATTCTCATAATCCCTGGCCCTTTATAGTTTTCAAAGGTTTAATTTCCAGATCATATTCTTGAAGCTTTGCTAACCAGTTTTCCCATCTTCCTTCTCTAAATTGTTGATTGAGCAACATTTTTATAGGAGAATGAAAAACATAAGCAATGATGTGGGAAGATAAAATGTAAGTCCTGAAATGAACAATTACTTTGACCAACGAAAGAACTTGCTTCTCAATGATGAATAATTTAATTCATAATCATGCAAGGCTTTACTCAAGGCTGTTGGGAGCGGAATTGGGAAGCGGGAGCGGGTGTGGGAGTGTTTTTTATATAATACATAAAAAAAATATATTTTGATTCATATATATAAAAAAACATGCAGAATGTCGAATCAGTTGCAAAAAACATGAAAACATAGATATAAGATCATTTAACTAATTGATTAGTGATGAATCATGATCATTAAAGCATCAACCATTTAGTACACATATAACATCAATCATAAACATTTGTCATCAATAGATTGTAAAAGACATCAACCAAGAAATGAAATAGAGTCTAGACTCTAGAGTCTAGACTCTAGAGTCTAGAGCATCATATTCATTACCAAAGAGTTGTAAGATTCAAACTTCAAGTTCAAAATTTCAAATTTCAAACTTCAAACTTCAAACTTAAAAGTTAAACTGTCATATAATGTTCAACTTCAAACTTCATAAGTTCATAGCTTTATTGTTTACAGAATAAGCCATAATAAAGAGTCAAGACTCAAGACAAAGTACTAAGTTCTAGAATCTAGAGACTACTTCTAAACAGGAAACAAAAAAAGAGATCTAGTATATAGTAGCAAGTACTAAGTACTATTCTCTATGTTTTCCTCTTGCCATGAGAAAATTCTAGTTTCTTATCTTGTGATCTTTGAAGAGAAGTAGGAACAGGTGGAAGTGATCGTGGAATACGACCAACAGTTGAATGGCCCCCACGTGACAATGGATGTTGAGAAGATAAAGGTAAAATTGATGAATTTGGAACACCGCTAGTGGATGGGGGTGGCATGTCTCCTCCAGGAATATGATCACTATCATGATCACCCAAAAGTTCCTCTTCCAAGCGTTTTAAAACAATGGCTCCATCCTCCAGATTAGTCTCCTCTGGATTGTTGTCTCAAGTCATATCTCTTTTATTGTTATATAAAGCACTCTCCCCTACATCACAATAATGCGACAACAACCTCAAGTTGTAATGCACATAAACCAAGCTTTCTGCCCTGTTTGCATTCAAGCTGTTTCTCTTTACACTGTTGATGAAGCTATAGGTGCTCCAATACCTCCCTGCAAAAGAGGTGTTAACAACCTGAGAAAGCACCTTCACCGCCAATTTATGCAAATTTTTGGTAGAGGAGCCATACATGTTCCACCATTCGATAGAACCCATCCTGTCTCAATCTTTGGTTGCATGCAAGTTACCACAGACTCCATGCTCATTGATGTATTTGCTTTATTCGCTTCGTACTTGATCACACTCCTCTTCATCAGGTACCAACTTGTCCAATGCAAGCATATATCCATTTTGCACCTCTGGATCTGTGTGTGGTTTTCTCCTTTCCCCACCCCCAGGTGCTGGTTGGGTCAACCAAGATTGAAGAATAATATTTTGGGGTAAGGACATATGCCAGGGCATGGAGTGGAACATTCAAATTATCTCACCTTTTGACCACATGTTTATGGATATGACAATACAAGATCGCATCCCTCGGCTGAACAATGTCTTTGATTTGGCCTAGCATGTTGTCCATCTGCTCATACACCTCTCCAATCACCGGCTGATCTGTATTTGCAAACCGAATCATACTGTAAATGGGTTTGGTGAACTGCAAAATATACTGAACATGTTGCCAAAAATGGCCATCAAGAACTATGTCCTCCACCTCCTGAAAGTCACTTCTCTCAGATGCGGATGTAACCCTGTCTTTTAGATCATGCCATGAATCACTCGAGGCCATACTAGCCAATGCCTCTTTTACCTTCAACAGGCGCCTGAAGGTGAGATAATAGCTAGCAAATCTGGTCTTTGCAATCTTTAGTAACTGCAACTTGGAGTGATTGCGTAAAATGAAGTGGGCCATGCTATGATTGGTAATAAATCTTATCATCTTCTTCTCTCTCTTGTATAAAGCATCAATCCATCTAGAATCACGGTCCTTCATTTTAATGATATCATGCATCAAAAGGTTCATTGTGTGAACCAAAYACCYYGACCAAAATATATYGGGGTACCTATCTTCAATGATTGCTCCTGTTGCGCCTTACAATTAGCAACATTATCAGTGATGACTTGAATGACATTGTAGGRCCCAATCTCTTGAATGGTTTTAAGCAAGGCATCTGCAATATTAATACCTGTTTTATAGYGATCTGAGTAGTCATGGGCTGACAGGAAGATCACATCACTAGCAGACACACTAAGAATATTTRTCAATGGCCTATGTTTCACATTTGTTCRACCATCAGATACAATTGATACCCCATGCCRGTTCCAATCATTTGTAAATTTTCCTAGAGCACCTTGGATTTTGGCTCTTTCCCTGTCAAGTCCCAAGGTTCTAGCTTTKTCATACCYAGGGATCCTATATCCTTTAGGGGCACCATTGATGGCTTGGAYCATTTCATGCCAATATGGTGAGCGAAGAACATTGAATGGTATACCACATGCRTAGAGAAACCTGAAWTTTTTTGCATCCACATCATCTCTACAACCTTGGTCAAGGAAATCTGATAGTGTTMTACGTGAAGAYGAAGGCGAGAATRCACTACCATGGGCGGATGCAACTCGACCAGTGAACATTCTTTGTGTATTCTCATGTTCAACCTTTGKKTTTTTGGCTTTATTTTGTGCTACCTCCTCTTCCCTTTGGTATTTGYGTCTATCTTCTCATCCACTCTCACACATGMTTTGATTCCTATATTCTTRCCTTCATCCCAATACATAGTCCCACATAGGTGCTTTCTCACAYGGGTATRGGRACCTGTGTATTMTGTATGACARTGGTGGCATATAAATTTTCTTGTTCCACCCCCKTTCCCTTTAGTAAKCTTTGTGACATACTTCCAYAGASGTGTGTTCCTCTCTTTAACTTTTTGGGGATCATGATCATCACTGYCATTTTCATTGTCTTYATCCCCCTTCCATTCCTTCTTCCTCTCCTTGATATGTGTTGTCCACTTYTATTTCATCCTCACTATCATGGGTATTTCGACGTGAACTTCCCACCACCATCATTATAACAAAAAATGGAACCAAAATGGCATACCACATTGACATCAACATCATGAATGTCGAACCTTGATAATAACTTGYTACYYGCAATAGAATGGASGAGGAGAAATTAGAAAGAGTAGGAGAAGAAAACATTCAAATATTCAACTTAGCATATGCCATAATATASTAGTTTACAACACATGCATTTAAAAAAAAAAACAAAACAAGAAAGAAAAATGGGCTTAATAGCCTACCTCTTTAGCTSTCCAATGGTGGTTGAATATGACTATGGTAGCCTTCAATCTCCCTCCAAGCTCTCACAAATGGCAACCATCAAAGTTCAATGACAATCTCCCTTACAAACTCTCCAATCTMCCTATGGGAGCCTTYGATATTCCTTCCAAGCTCTTCAATCCCTTCCAAGCTCTTCAATCTCCCTTCRATATCCTTCAATCTCCTCAAGAACTAGCAAGCTGCAAAAACACTCTYAAAGKCAAAACCCTCTTAGCAAAGATGAGTGAAGTGAATGAAATGAGAAGTAGAATGAGAGAAAAAGGAGTGAATGCATGTTTATACCACTTACCCAACCCTAGGCTACCTTTCCCTTCAMTCATTTCTCTTAAAAAATAAAAAAAAGCTCCCTAAGGCTTCCTCACGCACGCGGGCTAGTGTTGCACGAAGCACRAGYGTTTTAGGAAGCGAAAKCTTTGGAAGAGTCATTTTCCAAAAATCCTYGGAAGCGAAGCGTCCCGGAAGCGTCTGTTTTATATATATATATATATATATATATATATATATATATATATATATATATATATAATTTTTATATAAAAAAACATGTAGAAAGACAAATTARCTGCAGAATATATGAAAACATGCATATTTGTACATCAATATAGATAGAAATGGCATCCATACTACATAGTTCATCAATGATTAATYATTYGAGCATCAACCATCTAGATTCTAGATTCTAGCAATTACAAACTTACAAACCAACATACAAAATTTTAATCCATATTGATATAATWGAAAGTAGACCGTAAACTTATGAAATGAAATCATATATCCAAACATTGTCAACAATGACATGARKCATGACCAAATAGTTATGTTTACAAAATAGGCYATCTACACTGAAGTATGAAGATCGAAAGGTCCAAAACAATAAAGTTTAAAGTTTAAAGATTAAACTAAAGTTTGAGCTAGTTGCCAAATACTATGAWTCTATCATCTATATACTRTGACATATAAAGTAATGAAAAAGGAGAATCATSAAATTGTAAACAACTATCCCATCCTCCTCCTTCCACCACCGCAGGTATTGCRTGGGCCTCCACGTGGTGGTAGTGCRAAAGTAGATGCAGATGGTTGCGACGGAGCTSAAGATGAAGCCCCTAYTGCTGTAGCTGGAATCTTGGACATGGKGACCCTGACACTGGATGGGGGTGGCATCTCAACATGATCATCATCGTCCAAAAGAACACTCTCCARTTGCTCTARAAGCAATACTCCATCCTCCAAATTATCCTCCTCCGGATTGTTGTCCCAAAGCCTCAAGTTTTGATCCATCTGTGCCTCCTCAYAGTAATGGGACAACAATCACAAGTTGTAATGAACATAGACCAAGCTCTCTGCCCGACTTACATTCAACCTGTTCYTCTTAACGCTATGGATGMAACTRTAGGTGCTCCAACACTTCTTTGCARAAGAAGTGTTCACCACCTGTGAAAGCACYCGTGTTGCCAAACRTTGTAGCTGTGGGGTAGTACCGCCATGCATGTTCCACCACTCAAGAGAACTCAGATTCCCTTGATCTCTAAGTGCATGGTTGGTCCCAAAGGCACCATTGCTAAGGATGTAATGGCTCAATTGTYTCCTTATGTTGTCACACTCTTCGTCCGGGATGAGTTTATCTAATGCTTTCATATAACTTGCTTGATACTCTGGATCTTGGTGTGGTCTTTTATTGGTCCCACCACCAGGTGCTGGTGATGAAAGCCATGATACATGATAGTATTKAGGTGTTAGCACATATGCTAAGGCATGTAGTGGAATATTTAGCATTTCCCACCRTTTTTCCACCTCTACACGAATATGGTTATAGAGGTTGACATCTCTAGGCTCAACAWTGTCTTTAATCTGCCCTAGCATGCTATCYGTTTGCTCACACACCTCCCCAATGATTGGCCAATYTGAATCTGCAAACTTGATCATGTGATAAATTGGYTGGGTGAATTGCAAAACAAACCGAAYCTGTGACCAAAAYTGATGGTCAAGGACCATCTCCTTCACTGTTGTTGCACCTTCTCTATCATTGCTCAATTCATCCCATGCATCACTCATCACCATAGCACCCAAAGATTGTCTCACCTTCAATAGGCGCCTAAAGGTGAGGTAATAGCTAGCAAATCTAGTGTTTGCAATCTTAAGTAGTTGCAACCTAGAGTGAGTGTTGTAGAAGTAATTGACCCTTGTATGCCCGGTGACAAATTTGATGAGTTGCTTCCCTCTCTTGGACAACTGATTAATCCATCCACATTCTCTATGCTTGATAATATCATGCATCAAAAGGTTCAAGGTGTGCACCAAACACCCAGACCAAAAGATGTGTGGATGAGCTCGCTCAATGATTTTACCAGCTCCATTACAATTTGCTGCATTATCAGTGATTACTTGAATCACATTAGAAGGACCAACATCATTAATTGTTTTCAAGAGGAGCTCTGAAATGTTTTGGGAAGATGCAATAATTGAAGAGGAGTCATGTGCTGCAAGAAACATTGCACTGGTAGTAGAAACACCAAGAACATTGTTCAAACATTTGTCCATAACATTTGTCCAACCATTTGATACAATGGATACCCCAATGTCTGACCATTCATCTGTAAACCGTGTTAGAGCTCTTTGAATTTTTGCTTTTTCCCTGTCAAGTAGCACAGTTCTAGCTTTCTCATAGTTGGGGCTCTTGTATCCTTTGGGGGCTTCGTTGATTGCCTTGACAAGATCGTGCCAATAAGGGGAGCGAAGCACATTGAATGTGATACCACAAGCATAGAGAAACCGAACCACTTTTGCATCCACCTCATCCCTACCTCCAATATCAAGGAAATCTGCTATTGTTCTTCTAGATCCAGAGGTTCCAGAACCACGATGAGATGGAGATGTGTTACCACCAAATTTAGATGAGGCATCAGATCGAAGATTTATTTTTTTACCATACGTTTTTTGTGCAACTTCCTCTTATCTTTATATATTTTTTTCTCTGCTCCTTGGATATATTAGGGCAAACTGTGATCCCAGTGGACCCCTTGTTGTCATCACTCTCCATTACACCACAAAGATGCCTCCTTAGACGGGTAAATGAACCGATATAAGGTTTTCCATCACGACAGTCATGAGGACATACAAATTTAATGCTTCCACCACCTTTCCCCTCAACTTTTGTTACAAATTGCCAGAAGGGTCTCAATAAATCTTTGTGTCCTACATTTCCCTCTGTAACGGCCCCGACCATCAACCCCACGGTCGGGCCAACACTATTACGCGGAAAAACACTTTTGGAATACATTATGCATTCTAATGAACTTAAAACGCTTAATTACAGTTAAACACAGAATTATTGCTAGCATTTCAGAGTTAATGTAAATGACAATAATTCATATGCACAACAAAATACGTGATAACATTGCAAGAATCACAGGTATGCAATTTAATTAATTACAGAATTACAAAACATAGTGACACTTATCTTTGAAACTGTCACGCACCACCAACTGCGTGTAGACCTTCCACGAACCTCCCAGCCTTAGACCACGCTGCTCATCACTCTCAGCAGTAGGTAACCCTCGAGCTGGGACTAAGCTCCACCGGGTAAGGAATCCTAGGCTAGGTAAGGTTTACAGGAAGAATACACGTAAAAGGAGGAGGATTCTCTCCCAGGAACCACTTATGATCACTGTCCACACTCTCTTTCCCCACATGCTTGTCCCACCCCAGGAGTACACACCTTCTCAGTCACCTAGACAGTCCTTCGGCTGCTAACCTCCCTTGCCTTGGGCTTCAGCAACAGACCGGACCGGAAATCTCCGAGCTCTGTGGTAGCTACAGGGTTCCTTCCAGGAGCTCTCTCCTTCCTCCGCACACTCTCTCACCTGGAGAGAGTCTCTCACAGGCTTGGTAAAACCTGCCTCTTCAACAACAATCACCTCCCTCACTTGGAGAGAGGTTACACACAGGTCATACAACTGGTTTCCTTAATCTCGTTCCCGTACAAAGCAAAAAAACAAGGCTCAACAACAAACATACAACAACAACAAACCACACCCAACCAAGAACTGCGTGGCCGCCACAGTCAACTGGGACAACAAACACGGGTTTCCCAAACAGATGACAGACAGACGCTTCAACCCAACCAGGCTTAACAATTACGGGACATTCAGTTTTCCCAACCATCCATACAGAACAGACTCACAGTTCTGGGTTTCGGGGATGCGTGATAAGAAATCCACGCGAAGGTCGAACACAGACTCGACGGTTTTGACAGAGGGTGTATCGGCTCCTCCAGAAATCAACACATGCCTTTTTGGTTTCAGAGTTGCGTGAGGGTATTCTTGCAGAGGTCATACGGGATTCCCGATTCAGACAGTCGACGATAGAATGGAGGAGGAACCCCCATCATGGCTCAACTCAACAATTTTAACTGCATGTGCTTGGGTTGACACTTGTCACCCATGAAGCTCGTTCCTTCACATTTGGAAGTCACTCGTCCTTCCAAAAAACTTAGGATAAAACATCACATTTACACAGCTTTGGAATCGTAATAATTTAATATTATTCTCAAGGGTTTAAGCCCCCTCAGCTTAGCCCCTCTTCCAACCTCTCAGCCCCCTCTCCCTTACCCAGGCTTTGTGGATGTTTAGTCCCCCATCACTCATTCATCGTGGTCGGTCCGCACGCAGAGATGTTTTGTTTTAATACTGTGCATAATTACATGTACAAAAAAATCAGGCTCCTGGCCTTCAGCACTTAGGCTCCCTGGCCTAATAACACATAAGCCCACTAGCTTATATGACTTGGCTCACCAGCCTATAAAACATAATTACAATTCATAATGCAAGCTTTATACTTCATAGACATGATTTACAACAGGGCTCGGCCTTGGGGACATTACAATCCCCTCCCTTTATTTTTGCACTATCCTCAGTGCAACTTTACATCGCATCTGCAAGCTTTTTGAAATTTTCAAAAAGATGCGGGTACTCTGCTTGCATAACATCTTCATGCTCCCATGTCGCGTCCTCAGGACCGTACCAGGTCCACTGGACCTTTACAAGCCCTATAGATCGATTCCGGAGTTGTTTGTTTTTCCTGTCTAATATGCGCACATGATGCACTTGCAAGACACCTTCTTGTTCCACCTGAATCACATTCCAATCGATAATATGATTAGCATCTGGTATATATTTCTTAAGCAATGAAACATGAAACACATTATGTACAATCATGGATGCAGGTAATGCAAGCATATATGCAACTGGCCCAATCCTTTCCAGGATTTCAAATGGCCCACAAAATCTGGCTGCCAACTTGGCGCAACTTCCCAGCTTCAGGGAACTCCGACTAGCTTTCACTTTCAGGAAAACATGATCACCCATTTTGAACTCTCTGTGGGTTCTGTTCTTATCAACATAACTTTTCTGCCTATCCTGGGCAACTTTGAAATTCTGCTTAATTTTTATTATTTGGTCCTCCATCTCCTTGAGCAACTTTGGCCCAACTATTGTTCTATCAGTTGGATTATCCCAGCTCACTGGAGTATTGCACTTTCTTCCATAAAGTGCTTCAAATGGGCTCATCTTCAACGATGCATGATACCCATTGTTGTGGGCGAATTCTACCAAGTGCAGGTAGTCTTCCCATCTTGATGGTTTGTCCATCACATACATTCTCAATATGTCTTCTATTACTCTGTTCACCCTCTCTGTCTGTCCATCAGACTCAGGATGATAAGCTGTACTAAAGTTCAGATTCGTTCCGAATCCTTTCCAGAAATTCGAGGTGAATTTCGGGTCTCTGTCGAACACAATCGTTCTAGGAATTCCGTGCAATCGTGCCACTTCCCTTATGAAAATATCAACAACATCTGCTGCCTTGTGAGTAGTTTTCAGTGGAATAAAATGGGCAGCTTTTGTAAGCTTGTCCACCACCACCATGATCGAATGATGCAGCTTGGCTGTTCTAGGCAATCCCGTAATAAAATCCATCGTTACTACTTTCCACTTCCACTCAGGAATGGGTAAAGGTTGTAGCAACCCTGCTGGGTGCCTATGCTCAACTTTAACTTTCTGGCACTCCATACATCTGGCGATGTATTCAACGATCTCTCTCTTCATACCTGGCCAAAAGTAATGGCTCTTGACTGCTGCTACTGTTTTCTGATATCCAGGGTGCCCTGCATAAGGCACATTATGCATCTCCTGCAAAACCATCTGTTTCAAGCACTGGACATTGGGTACAAAAATTCTGTTCTTGTACAACAGTATTCCATCTGTTTCCAATTTATAAATTTCCATCTTCTGTGGCGTCTTACCCTGCTGTAGCTTGGCTACCAATTCTCTGTACTGCAGATCTACATTTGTAGCCTCCAGAATTCTGCTTTTAATATCAGTCCGATACATGCTAATGGTTGTAGCATGTAATTCATGCACCCTCCTGCTGAGTGCATCAACCACTTTATTCTCTTTTCCTTTGATATGCTTGATCTCAAAGTCGTACTCACACAGAAATTCCAGCCACCTACTTTGTCTAGCGTTTAAGGTTGGCTGATCAAACAAATATTTCAGACCGTTATGGTTTGTTCTGAGTTCAAACCTCCTTCCCATGAGGTAATGCCTCCATTTCTTTAGAGCATGAACTATGGCTGCCAACTCCAAGTCATGGGTTGCATAGTTCTTCTTGTGCTCTTTTAATTTCCTGGATTCATAACAGATTACGAATCCGTTCTGACTGAGGACCCCTCCCAGTCCTTCATTGCATGCATCAATGCATACTATGAAATCTGCATTTGGATCTGCAATCCTTAGGATTGGAGCATTGGTTAACAACTGCTTCAATCGCTGGAAACTTTCCTCACATCCCTCTGTCCAGTGAAACTGTTTCCCCTTTCTTTGTAAAGAAGTGATAGGGTGAGCTATCGTGGAAAACCCTGCGATGAACCTTCTGTAATAACCAGCCAATCCCATGAAGGATCTAACTTCTGTTACGTTCCTTGGCGCTGACCATTCTCTAATGGCTTCAATCTTCTCAGGGTCTACCGCTATCCCATCCTTCGAGATAATATGTCCCAAGTAATGGATCCGTTCCTGATAAAACGAGCACTTGCTCAGCTTGGCATATAGTTGGTGCTCTCTTAGCACCTGCAACACCATCCTCAGATGTTGTTCATGTTCTTCTTCGGTCCTGGA
>ML811465.1:160505-175226 GCA_009831015.1 Picea engelmannii
AGGTCATGGATAGGTGAACAAGATGAACCATGATGGGGAGATGTAGAGTGGATGGTCAACATGAGACACTGAACACAGTTTACAAGGCATATTGTAACATCCCTGGATTTGCATGTGGAAATGCAGGGTTGGAGGGTTTTCGGGAAGGTGGGAGAAAGCCAAAAGAAAGGCTTTAACAGAGGGCTTGGAAAGGGTAAAAACAAATGCCAATCTTCTTACAAGCTTTTAAGAAGTAAGGGCTTCTGGTCTCTTGTTTCTGTACGCACTACCCAAAAGAGAGAAAAACAATAAACATGGTTACACTGGCTTCATCCATTCAATGAAGTGAAACAGATTGGTAACATATAAGGCTGAGGAGCTTATAATTATGTTTCATATACTTTTGTTTGCGGTCTTCTACTCTGTAATGATTTTCTGGTAGGGGGTGATGTTTGCTGTCAGTGATTTATCTTTACCATGTTAAATCTTTCACATGGGTTCATACTATTCTGTGCAGTTGTCTCGGGGCATACATCTAGAAATATATGCACAACTGTATCAGGGTGTATGTCAAATAATAATATGCACCATGCATGCATTATTTTGTACCATAATGGCACTGATAAAGTAACTTGAAATGTTTTTTAAGTTGTTTGAAAGTCAATTTTTAGTTTTATGTAGTGGTTCACAATTCTTAGAAGGAACTATAAATCCTCGCATTGTGGATCATGGTATGTGAGGTAGTCCATTGCAAGTCTTTGTCATTCCGTTCAGTTAAATAGTTCGAATTGCAAGTTTTTTTAACTCGTCAGTTTTGAATGGTTGGAATTGCAAGTCGATTTTGTATTGTCTTCTTGCATCACAAGGATAGCATAACTTTTCAATAACGAAACTATATAATGTCTTTTGTTATCATGGGCAGTGAAATAGTTGACATTTTGTTCTTCTCTGTGTGATATCTTGTTCCTGAGATAATCCATGGGGTTGGCACGAAATTTATGGCATGATAGATGACAGTCACTTTCAAATTGGAATAATGGTGTTAAATGATTATTATAACAGCCATATATAATACTGTGATTGTTTCCCAATTTCTTGTGATTGTGAGTGAAGGAAACTGGTGGGCTTAACTTCCCTTCTTTTAATGGAGACCATGGTGATGAGTACTGCCTCATTTTTGTATTTTGTATCTGAACATATGTGCCTGCATACTTTTGCTGCTACAAACATTAGTAGGATAGTACATCCATCAAATATGAGAATTAGCATGAACTTTTAGTGCAATTTTTATGTTCTAATAAGTTTAGTTTTTATATTATGAATTATATCTACTAATTTATGTTCTTCCTCAGGTGTTGCCCATTTTTCCTAAACTTGTTGACCTTCCCCTTGAAAAGTTCCAGGCTGCACTTGCACGAATACTGCAGGTAAACTTAGCACTCCTTTGTACTCAGGGCTGATAAAATTATCTTATCTTATCTAGAATGTGCTTTTTATTGCATAATGTAATATTCTTTTTATTGCATAATGTAAGATTCTGTGCAATTTAGCTGTACCTGAACCTACTTTGAAAGTTGTTGTTGGCATTGAAGCCGGTGGATGAAACCTTTATTGAATTGCATGGATAATAGGAAGTTAAAGATAGTTATTCAACATGGATTACAATTTACAACTTTGTTCATGCAGAAATTCATTTTAGCTATGTACGATAGTGTTATATTCTTGGATTATTTTTCTGCAAATTATTTAAGATATTCCATTATACCTTTATATTGCCATTTCATATATATTTTCAGCAGTTTTTGTAACAGTAAAACTACACTATTAATGTTTCACTTAAAGTAAGACTGCAGTGTTTTTCCCCTATTCTGTATACATGGACGAGTGAAATTGACATGCTGCCTATGCCCCCTTTCCAAACGATCGCCAGTAGTGTGGAATATTTCCCTGGAAGCACAAGTAAAATGAATTTTACTATGCTTGGGACTCTTTTAATGACAAAATAGAGTGTTTCCTCGTGTCACTCTACACTGGATGTGGAAAAACTGGTTCAGGTATGTTCACAGATAGATTGCTTAATGGTTACAACATGGCACCTTGTTTCTGATGCAGAAAAAGGAGTACAGACCAAGTATTTATAATTAGTGAAATTATCCAATGATTTACTTCTTGTCACTGGTATTCTGTGAGCAAAATGTGATACAGAATATGTCTGTCATAAGTTATAATTAGATAGAGCAAATGAATGACGTATTAACCAGCCAAAACTGAACTATGGGCCTCGTAGGAATGTTCAATGCGATGCATGTAATCATAGGAGAAAGTGAATAACATAAGCTGCATGGTCATCTGTGCTGGGCTTCCAATCAATTTGTTGTCTGTATGCTGTTCGTTTCTGTCTGCTGGATGAGTGTGAGTAGTCATGTCCATTCTTAGAAGAGCAAAGTCTCTGGACATAAGCACATCGTAGACTGGAATTTTTTTTCTCTATTTTTAGCTTCCTCAATTCCTTTGGCAATCTTCCAAGGATGCTACCTCCAGTTCTGTTGTAGTTCTCCGGGAGTCAGCTGCAGCTATTTCTTTTAGTGCTTCCAAGATACTTTGTTGAAAGTTCAGATTAGATATAATTAGGTTTAATCTTAATCCTGTATGCATTTGCATAACCGCTAGATTGAGATTGGCTGCCAAAACAACACATTTCATTTGTTTGTATACATGCTTGCCTCAGCTTTATTGTCCTCTAGGTTTTTCAGGACTTGTTCTACATGTGGTGTCTGAGTCCTTCCCCCTAATGCTCTTGGATTTCATCTCTGCCAATGGGCAAAGCGTGAGAGCTGGGAGATCATAGAGAAATCCTAGTAGAGAGAGGATATGCAGCAACAGTAAGACAAGTAGTCTTATCAGTACCTTTTGGAAAGGAAAGGTAATGAATGTCATGATTTGGGAGGATGCTGGGCATGGAAAATGTGTAAGGAAAATTCTGCTTGCATATGGGTGAATGAGTAAGCATCAACTGCTCCTTAAGGAAGGCAAGCACGGATTAAAGCAGAAAAGGCAAGTCATGACAAGGACTAATTAAGGGGGCACGTGGCATGTTTACCTGGATTAAATGGTTAAGGGAAGACCAAAAAGGCAGGGTCTTATCAGAGTTAAGATTCTTATAAAAAATATAATCTAGGAAAGAAAAATTGACAGATGCACTTGCAAAAGAAGTTGGCTGGTTTTTTGTTACTCCTTTTGATATGAATAAAGGTAATATTGAAGGATAACTTTTTGAGGAAAATAATTTCACCGTGGTCTTGGTGTCGCATTAATGACGTTTCCTTAGCTTTCTTTTGTTTAGAAGATTTTATTATTATTTGTAAATTTCGTTCTACTTCTAAGTACTTGAAGTTATTGTTAAAATAGCTAAAGGATCCATCTATGGTGGGATTCTATTTTTTCTCTCTTATTAGTGGTGTCCTAGGTCAATGGAGTAAGCTAAGATTACCTCCATCCATTGTTCCTAAACATGCCCACATCCTGCTAGCCCTGGATTTCCTCTTGAAGGTCCATCAAAATTAAGATGTATTTGATTATGTTTTAGGTTGTTTTACTCTTGGTTATTTGTAGTTATTGTGCATTTGACCTCTCTCTTATCTAGACTATAAATTTCTATCGGCATTGGTTTCTTATGCCCATGTTTTTCATTGATTAAGTCAGCCTGCCTTTCTTCAATCGACACACATATGATGAGAGTTGGCTCGAATTTGACTTGAGTTTCCTTGTGTCCATGGCTTGAGTTAGTGTGTCCTGTGTTGGTCCCTACCCATGTCTTTTGTTAGGGCTTGAATGTCCAAGCCTCATGCTCCTCCCCACTTACTCTTTACTGATGTTGGTTTGACTCCCAACCTGTGACCATTGCCTGCGTCCTTTGTATACAGGGTGTTCCCTTACTGCTTGTGACCCTTTCATATGTCATTTCACCTTTCCCCAGGTAGAGTTGTTTCCCTGCACACGTTGTTGCCTTCAACCTTCACAGTTGTGGGGTTATATAGCGATGGATTAGGATTTGGGAGTGGGGGGTTAACCTTTTTTTTTATTTTCCCTTTTTTTGCATTTTGGTATCCATGTGTCAGACCAGTTCTGAACAAAGTGGTTGGCCAGTTTGGACAAGAAGCACTTCGAACCAGTGCTTCTTTGGGTTTTTAATGGGATCTATCATCTGACCAGTTTTCATAATGTTAGTTTCGCTAAACTTGTGGTTGTGTGGCTTGACAAGTGGACATGCGCTGTGGGAAACTAGTATCAAGATAATAATTTACTCAGAATCCATTGTTTGCAACATGTTCATGTATTTGGTGATGACAGACCGCTGAAATGTTTTTGATCCCTTGCATGTGTGTGCATGCTTATGTGCATGTTCGTGTTTGCATGCATGTCTGCCTTCGTGTGCATGCTCATGGATCCAAATATTTGATGCCATCATCTATGTAGTACATGTTATAGTAGACATCCTTCAAGAAAACAATTTTGTATTGAGTACACTATGTTATTCCCATAGCTACAAATATCGCTGATATATGGGAAATGCTAAGTCACCCTCCGTGTTGCATATCCTATGTCCAACTCCCCCTCCGTGTTGCGTATCCTACATGTAGGACACGACATGCCGAGGACATGTTTCAGACTCATGTCCTCAACATATCTTAAAAATAGGACACATGTCCTCCACAGGAAAGGATTCAGGCTCATGTTTTCTCATGCAAGTTGCAACTGTGAGGTGTTTCAGTGTGCAACTGAGGGTTATTTTTCCTTACTAATGCTATTTAAAAAGGTCCCCACCCCCTCCATTTCACCCACCCTAGTAATTAATGGTAATATTTTCTTTATGGCAAGTAAAAGTGACATTCTTCTTTATCTTTCATTTTCTTCCTTTGACTTAAATTACCTTTAATTGTTTCAGGATGTTTGAGAGTGGTTCCAACCTCATTGAACTTCATATGGAGAAAATACAATTTTAGGTCCCATTCTGAATTCAACAGACTTAACAATTTTTAGGATTTCAAGATTGGCAGGATTGCAATGTTTCCATTGGATTCTATCATGTATGTATGAGGGTATGGAACTGACATTTAATCAACTGCACCAAGCCCTTTATGTACCTCGATGTCGGTGGCATTGATTGTTGAACTCTTCTGTCACGACCCCAGTAAAAATGTACCCTTCACTCAAGTATAAACTCTTCTATTGAACTGTTCTCTTTGTCATCATGTCGAGTGATTTAGTGGTGTATGTGCACACCGACCTCCGTCTTATTAACAGGCAGAGATAAGAGTGGTTGAAGGGAAAGACAAAGATGTGGGATGTGTTTCTTGATGATATGGGCTTGGACAGTAGCGTTGAGTTGGCATTAGCCAACTTGGATCTTAATGAACCGGTGCTAGAGCCGGTCACTTTTGATGATGGTGATCCTTTTGAGGGGTCATCCTCCACATCAATAGATGCACAGATTGCATTGGATATAGAGAATGAGAATTGTAATACATTTTGATTTTGATGACTTAATGAGATTGAGAATGCTGCAGATTATCGTTCTAATTTCTTGTGTGTTCAGTGTTTGTCAATTGATCATCATTGATGTTACAATGTATTATGTTACATGTTTTGTATCATGTAAATATTCTAGTTTCTAACAAAATATGAATATTTATGTGTATATTTCATTTTTGTATGTGTAATTTTCAATTTTTTTTTCACATATATAATTTTTTTAAATATATATATAAACGTGTCCTCCGTGTCCTGTTTCCGGGGTTGTATATATATATATATATATATATATATATATATATATATATATATATATATAAACGTGTCCTTTTTCTGGGGTTGCCGTGTCACGTGTCGGGCAATCGTATTTCTGTGTCTTACATGTCCCGTGTCATCGTGTCATGTGACTTAGTGGCAATGTCATGATTTTTTTCAGCTCGCTGATATTATCGCCATAATTGATTGCCATATTTTATAAAAAATATGGTCAGCTTGACATTAAGTGGGTTATAAAAGCCAAACTTTATTCTTTTGCGATTTAAGATAGGATTTCCAATGTCCATTAGATTTCCCTCTTCTTGTCGATTTTTAATGGCTGATTTAATATTTATGTAGGTTAGATTTTTTATTGTTTGCAATCTTTTGTGTTAGTTTCTGTTCCTTTTGTGCACTAGGTCTAATCAGTACCCTAAGAAAATGCCCAAGGCTTTGGACTGATTATGGGAATATGGTACACTGCTTGAGCCTCATAATCGACAAAGGTTGGCTTAGTGGCTATGAGGAAAGAAAATGAATGGCAACATCAACTGCTTGAAATAGCACCTTGCCAAAATATAGAGGCATGAAGTGGGAATATGCAATGTTCTAGCAAATTTCAGGATGGGGAAATTCGTCCACGGGTGGCACTCCCCAGATTTTAGGAAATGTCACGGGAAATGTTGACGTCCTTGACATAAGGGATCAATTCCGAAATCATAAAGAAAACAATTTAATATATGAGAAACAATGATAGGTCACAAACATGAACAATGAACCCAATGACCTTTAGAGGAGGATATTGAGAGGGTGTGCCAACACCTGTAATAGAGAGGCGGCGAGCAGAAGATGTTCCACTCCCACTCCAGCTCTAGGACCTTGTTCGAGAGGAAGAGCCATTACTTTTTCCCATCAAAAGGGTAGAGGGAATCAGTGCTATATTTATCATTGTAGATGACTCATGATGATGAGATATGTTTTTTCTATTTTTGATTTATTTTTGTATTGTGTTATGTCACACATTATGAGTCTTGAAAGGAGTTGGGACTCGGGGCAAGATTTTGAGTCTTGAAAGGAGTTGGGACTCGGGGCAAGATTTTGAGTCTTGAAAGGAGTCAGGACAGGATTCAGTATCATGTGGGATGCATCATTTGACATTTTATGCATCAGTTCTTTCCATATTTATGCGACAATGTGTTTATTTGATGTTGTTGTGTTAGATTCGAAAAAAATGTTTTTTTTGTTTTATTTTAATTTGCTGATGTTTTCTAATATTTCCCTGATATTTCTGGTAAGTTTCTTGCTGGACCCTTGACAATATATTCGATATTTGTAGTGCTAGTTATACCAGCTCCTTGGAGGTGCATCTTGACTATCATATATCTTTGTCATTTATCATCATTATTTGCAGTAGCTATGCTAAAATATTGCTTTTATGCCATGTAGAAATTTACCACAATGCAACAAATGCTTACTGTCCTATAATCTGTGATCCCAAACTTTTAAAAGATGTGGTTCAGAGAATTGTTTGCATTGGTCACTTTCAATACTGATCAGTTTCGCCACAGAGAAACTCATTCTTCTTCTTGTTCGGACATTGGCCTGCATAATGTCCCAACGCATGACATGCATAGCATCTCACCTTACTCATGTCCTTCTTCCCGCCATGAGAAGATTTCTCCCCTCCCATAGCCTTCTTGCCCTTCTTCGCAAGGAGGGCAACATTCTCYTCGTTCTCCTCACCCTTTGACTGTCTGCTACAAAGAGYTTTCTCRCGAATCTCTTCCTATATGAAATCATCCCACAATCTCTCCCAGTTGGGACTGTGCTCCCTGGAGACAACACCTTCAGCAGAAAGGCTGCCTTGATTTCAGTGCCAAACACTAGCTGTACGRCCGTCTTTTAATGCTGATATTTCTCGGGATGCMTGCCTCTTTSCCTCCTTGGGATCTCCCCTCCTTGGGATTCATGCTTCTCCCTTTGGCTGSTATTCTTTCCTTTAGCTCGACTCTCTAGGAAATTGTCTYTTCAACTTCCTCTTTMACTCTCCTCAATAGGTGCRCCCCATCCCTCYTCTAGTGTTCCTTTTATTACTCAGTAATGAGTAACTCCTCTAACCCTTGGTCTCCCTTTAGTGACTCTTCACCTTCCCTTGAGATCAACGGTCACGACTTAACCTTTCGTTCAGTTCACTTAAATCAATTAAGTGACCCACTTTTCATAAAGTCACTTTTACCCATTAAATATTAAAAGGCTAAACTTGACTTTATAAAATCACTTTATGAAATCACTTCATAAAGTCACTAGAGAGAGTTATTTGCTCGGACTCCTGCCTAGGCGCAATAGATGTAGAAGTACCACTGAGCTACCAAAATCTAACACTGTGATTTGTTTCTTTGTACACTATATCTCACAGAAGAATGTTGACTTTTGAACAGTAATGTTACCTTCAACTGCTTTTATTAAGCGCAAATTTATATTCGAGGTTGCAAAGAGTTCCCAGAATTTTATTGGTTGCCTTGAACTAGAGTTTTTCTTCTATAAATGTATTTAGTACATTCTTCTGTATAACAATACTTTCTGAATAAGTTTTTTTGGCTCAGGGTTCTGCTCATACAGGTCCTTCTTTAACACCAGCTGAGGTGTTGATTTCAATTCATGGGATAGATCCAGAAAGGGATGGAATACAATTGAAAAAGGTATGTGTATTGACTGGCTCACAATAGTTAGTTTTTGAATCGGTATCAGGTATAGCAAGATTAAATTTGTGTCCTTACTCACAGGTTATAGATGCATGTTCTACATGCTTTGAGCAGCGGGCTGTGTTCACCCAGCAGGTTTTAGCCAAAGTGTTGAATCAACTTGTATGTAATACCAACTATTTTTTGCTTTTTGTCAATTTATTATTTTATTACGTGTGCGGGAATAAAATTCTGACAAGTATTTGATGTTTGGGCAGGTTGAACAGACACCACTTCCTTTGTTGTTCATGCGGACAGTTATTCAAGCAATTGGTGCATTTCCTGCACTGGTGAGTGACATGCCTATAGTCTGCTTCTAATAATGGCACAGCAGCATTGTACAATGCAAACAAACTTAGATAGCATTGTAAAATTGTTGTTTGTGATATCATAGAAGCATGTAGTCATGCTTGGGGATAGTTTTGATAACAATATTTCTTTTTCCTATTTGTAATAAATGATGTTCAAAGTGGAGGGTGAGTGATTTTACAATAACATTTTCAATTTGATAGACCCTCATGGATACTTTGCGAATAATCTTTCTTGGAATGCAGGTGGATTTTGTAATGGAGATACTCTCTCGATTAGTAAACAAGCAGGTGAGCTGCAGTTCTGAAATAATGTACATGGATGGTTTGTAACCCGTTTTAGAAAAACTTATGAACATAGCTAAGAATTTCTCTGCATAAGAATATTCTATTTGATTGTTGAAACCGGTTATCAAAATTTCCATTGTCAATTGTGATGGCAGTACAACATGGCTTGTTTAATTATGAATAGTTTTTCTGTTCAAGGATATGTTTTTTTTAGTTAATGATTATTGAAGTTCTTTGTTTGATACCTATAACAATTTATATATATCTTTCTATTTTTAATCCCATATCTCATGCATTAAAATTAATATACATTTCATTTCATCAGTTTACCTTAAATTACATGCACTGATGTAAATGTTGGACTTAAAGGTTTGCAACCCTGGCAATTTACATTGTATAACTTAATATATTTGTTAAATGGGTGTGGCAATTTATTTTCTTTTAATTTGTCTCCTTGTTGTAAACTACTAACTGTTCAAATCTGCCTTCTACACATAAACCCAAAGATGTTGGGGAGATCTTATCGTCCTCCTTTGGCCTAGATGCTAAACACTTCAAAGATATTCCCATTGATATTTCTCAAACTCAAGGACACTGGCCTTAGCAACTCTGAATGATTTTCCAGCTAGTGCTTATTTGCTGTAACATATTCTATTGAAAACACAATTTTATTCATCTGGAAATAGTATATTCAGTGCATTAAAAATAGGGTGTTGTGGGCACAGTGGCACACTTAAAGCATTTATCTTAAAGGAGATATACTTATGCCATAAAACTCCAAGAATTAAGACAGAAGGATATATGGTGAAGCCTTGGTTTAAGTTGGAAGGTACACCTTTTATCTAAAAATTTGATTGTGTAAAGTTTTGCTGCTCATTGCACTAAATGCTAAAACTGGGTTAGTATGTGTTCAATGGCCATTGAACATCCACTCTATGCCAGGAAGACCATGTATGAAGAATGGATCCCTGGTAGATTGATATAGTTGAAAGGATCAAGGTTATCAGGATCATTTTTAGAAGAATTCTATTGTTTGTTTGGTGCACTACGGGTTTTACACCATCACTCAGCAATGGGTGAAAATGCTTTAGAACTTAATCTTTAATTGTACTTTGGTTTATGTTTTGTTTTTATTATGGAGTTGCTTTGGTCATTCTTCCCACCTTTGTTGGGCATGTCGATGGTGGCAAAGCAATTGGCCACCATAGGGCTAAACCCTGATTGCATGGAACAGTCTACAATAGACTAGATCACAAACTATGAGAAGAAGAGCAATTGCTAGCGGAATGTACAATTCTATCAGGTTCTCAAAGTAGGGCAGTGTCTTCACCTGGGAAAGTGGCTCACTAGGGATTTGATGCAATGGGGATGATTTCTTCCCAAGTGGGGACAATTGGTAGAAATGATTGTTTAACTGTGCCTCAATCTCAGAAATGGTCTTGAATCTTGTGATTCTTTTAGGTCTTGAATTTTCGATGCATTTTTCGAGCCCTTCTCATGCGTTTTTGGCAAATTGATGGTTGGGACTCCTTTGAAGGGTGACCTACCAAACTTTAAGTGCTTGGAAAAAGATTTATAACTATCCAAAGAGCACCCAAAAGGGATTTCGTTTGTCAAAGTTATAGCCCCGAGAAGTTGATGCTCCAACTAGGCTCCTTGGCACATGCCTTCCCTCTGCCATCTCAATTTCTAGGCTTATTATTTTTAGAACATAGGGGTTTTACCTCTTTGAGTTTTGTTGATGTATTTTCATTGCCCCGCTAAATTTGGGTTATTGTTTTTCAATTTTGCCTTTCCTCTCTAGTTTTATTAAGTCCTTTGGGTGTGTGTAAATAGAGTTGTTTTCGAGTCCCTTCATTGTTCATGCCTTAGTCCTTTATGTAGTTTCCATATGCTTCAAGGTTGTTTACACTTAGAAAAATGTTTGGTCATGTAGGGTGAGGTAACCCTCACATTGTTTTCTTAAAATCCCGAGCTAGCATTCCACACCTCACAACCTTCCTCACTTCACATTCCCACTTCGGTGCATAGGTGGACTTCTACCCCACCCTAGTTTTGATCATCTCCATGTCCACCCCTCACATCCGAGACCCTACACCACTAAGCAAATGAGTGGGATGTGGGGTGCAAAGGTGAAGCATATCCTCATTTGAGCCTTCACTCCCAAATCTCATCCCACCCTTCTCTCTAGGGACGAATAGTTGGGTCCCACTAAAGGCCTAGTTGGTGAACCCCCTTTAGTTATGAAGACCATTTCAAGTTGTTGAAAGATCGCCAGCTAAGTGCACAATGGATCAATCACAACTTGACACGTGGTGTTGGCAAGTAGAAATATTGAAAGCATTCATGGGCATTTTATTACAAAGATGACATACATGTTTTGAGATTTTGCTAAGTACTAGAAATACTAGCACCCAATTCAAACTCAAGGAGGAGCCAATGTTTTTCTGGTGACACTATAAGGAACTTGATGTCACTAGGGAGTAGAAACAATTTTTTTCTCGATGAAACTATTAACATGTTGCCTTCCCACAATAGGTCATTCATTGGTATTGAAATCGTATTGACATCCTCATTACTAGGAAAGTAGACAAGAAAGAAAAGATAGTACATAATGACAAAGAAGATAGCATAATCAACAACATTCAAGGAACCATAAGTTGAGTAACAATTATGTGATTAGACCAAAAACTGCGACAAATTAGCAAAGTTACATTGTTGCAGAATTCAAAAGATAAGGATCTTTTGCAACATCAAGCTATCAACAATTGACACCATTAAGATTCAATATGGATGGATGGATTAGCAACAATGTCATTGAGAGAGCAAGAAATTTGGGGAGACCCTATTACTACAAAGCTTCAAGGACAGCTTTTCAGAGATATTTTGACCGTAATGGGATATATAAGGGTCATATGTATAAGCAAATAATAGGTCAGCCTAGTAGTGGGCCTACACAAATAATCAGTGAGAACAAGTATATAGCAGGATAAAGTATCCTATTAATGTACCTTTGGACCAGTTTTATCTGTTAGAGATGTGTCAAGCTCCTTTGATGGTGGATGGTAACCAACTGCAGGAGGTCTAACACCTTCCCTCGCACATACACATAAGGGCTCTACATTTACTGGGTTTTGAACCTAGGCTATTTGCATGGCATTGCCCCACCCAACCACTATACATATTGGCATATGATCATTGTATATGGATGTACTTGGGTTTTGTGGGAGTTCTAGTATCTTTGAGTTATTCTGATCATAATGAATTTCTTGGAAGACATGCTCCAGGCCTATATTTCATGAAACTCAGGTAAACTATTGGTTATTTTTTACAAAAGAAAGGATCAAACCATTAGAGGAGTTGTCTGAAGAAAGATATTATTACAACAGTCATGATAAATACAAATCGAAGCCTCTAATTGGGAGATCTGTACTTTACAAATTGGTGAGGTTGGGGCAGTATTGACAATTTAATTTGGTATTTTTGCAGTTATTTCTTTTGGCATTGGTCCTCTAAGTAACTGCCATTGACCAAGCTGTCTTACTCTTAAAATAAAGAGGGAAGAGAAGAAAATGAAAATTAAATTTAAACCTTAGCTTGCAGTGCCCAGCTAAGTCACAAGGTTTGCTGAACTTCAACCTAGAGGTTCGAAATTTGGCGAACCTAAAAAAAATTCTCAGGTTCGATTAGGTTCAGTAAACCTTAATTTGAATTCGAACCTCAAATTGGGTGAACCTAATGGTGAACCTAAAGGCAAGTTCGAACCTAATGGTGAACCTAAAGGAAATTTTTATCTTGTGTGGGTTTTTAATTTGTTTTTTTAAACTTGTTATAATTTATTAAAAAAAGGTGTTAACACTAGGGCCGTTGACTCTCTCCGCATTTATTTGTTCACTCCTCGCTCAGCCAACCCACCTCCATTGCTCATGCTGCTGAACTTCTCTCCATTGCTGCTGACCCTCAACCCTGCTAACCTTCAACCCTGCACCTGTAGTGTCTGCTGTGCAGTTTGAGTTTGACCCTCCATTATCAGGTTACCTGCGTTTGCCGCGACAGGAGACTCCTCCATGTGTTACGGACCATAGTATACCCGCTACCAGCTGGGTCGATGGCCCATGAGGACTCTTTTTGCTGCCATCCTGTTGCCATTGTTTACTGCTGTTACGCTGTATGATGGAGGCTATTGATCTTGAGAGGATGTGCACCGCCAACAATTTTTCCACCTTACAATCTTCCTTGAGGATGTTGGGGAGTGGAGTTCTGACTAGATCGCCAAGAGGAGCTCTTCTCACATGCACCTTTGCTTAGGCTGGGAGTAAGGTTGGTTCCTAACTAAAAGGGAACCACGAAGTGCACATTCAAACACTTATTCTCCTCATAATAATAGTGACAACCAGAGCATCCAGGACTCAAACGAGAATAATGATGGCTAGTATTTTGAGCCTTACAATTTATATTTCATTGCCCATGGATATTTGGTTTTTGCGACTGAAGATCTTTAGTTATCTTGGATCAGCCATAATTTTGTAAACTGGGTTCTAGGTTGGATAATTAAACTCTGAATTATCTTCTGAAAATTACTAAGCTCAGCTACATAGCTGGATCTGCCAATTTTAATTGCCTATGGGTATGGCTAAGGCAAACTTTGTAGTCTTTGTAAGGATAATATCATTTCCAAGTTCTGTTAAAACAAGTAGCAAGTTAACCTGCAATAAATACGGTAGGTTTCCCTGCATTTAATGCAACAACCAACCATGTATTTATTAAGAGACAACCATGTTTATTGATTTTGATTATTTTATTTTATATCTCATTTTAAAGTATATATATATATATATCTATGTTGCACGGGAACCTGCCCCCCCCAAAAAAACCTGTGTACCCGCCGTCCCCGCATTTCGGGGACTTGGGGACCCTTAGGAAACTTACCCAAATTGTTGGGGACTCCATTGGGGACTCGGGGACTTGTTGGTCGTCCCCAAGACGTTCCGGACATATTTCAGGGACGTTCCAAACAGATTTTGAGCATGTTCTGGGCAGATTTCAGGGATTTTTTGGGCAGATTTTGGGGATATTCCGAGCATATATCTTCAGTCTTGACAATCATGGAAATTGATGATTGGACAATAAGACCTTTTTTTCCATCTATTATTTTTGTATTGCATTGAATCTAAATCTGTTGTAAACGCTGCAGCTCAAAACATGGGTTTTGATTTGGGTTTTTGGTGATTTAAATATTGTATTTTCAGCAGCAAGGTTACAACAAGCAAAACTTCCATGTCAAAAAAACGAGAAATGCAACATTTCAAAGGGCTGATCCTTGTGGTTATTGCTCTTGTTTTTCTCATTTTTCTGGACATCTTAGCTTTTACATGTTGTACATGGGTTTTCAGGGGTCATTCAATTATAGTGCTTCCACCATCCCAACCTCAAACATTGTGAAAACAATTAGATAGTAGTCACTTCGATTGGTATTAAATGTTTGAATAAATTCCTATTCAATCACCTTCTTAATCTGAAATATGAATCTAATCTCTTTACAGAACCAAAGTGTTTTATAGTGTGTTTCAACACAGCCATAAAAATCTGCAAAACCTATTGAAGGGAATGTCTTTTAA
>ML811465.1:175276-186820 GCA_009831015.1 Picea engelmannii
AATCACCTTCTTAATCTGAAATATGAATCTAATCTCTTTACAGAACCAAAGTGTTTTATAGTGTGTTTCAACACAGCCATAAAAATCTGCAAAACCTATTGAAGGGAATGTCTTTTAAGTTTTAACATAATCGTCATTAACAATAAATATGAGGAAGAAAAACTGCTATAGAGACATTTCTCACTTAAGTTTCTTAAAGCTAAACTTCATTTTGCTCTTGTCTATCAGCCAATAATGAAATGACACTTGGCCCTTTTTTAAATTGCTTAAACTTTTTCAGAATTGGCAAGTGTAAGGGATGTGCATAATACTGTATAGTATAGCTTGTTATGCTTACAAGCTTGAAGCAACTACAAATGTTTATGGTGAATTTTAATTTTTTAATATATATATATATATATATATATATATATATATATATATTATTGCCGTCCCCAACCCACCGTGCCTTGAAAAATTTGGGGGTGCACTCTAGCCATCCCGGGGACGCGTCCCCCCGTTCCTGACGTTCCCCGGTCCCAAAAACCAATGCAACATATATATATATATATATATATTGAAAAAGATATATAGATGAACCTAATGGCAAACCTCATTGGAAAATTTGAATTCAAACCGAACCTAATAGTTGCCGAACTTGATCCCAAACCATGTGACTTAGGTGCCCATAACTCATAATATAATTTTCCCTTCGTTTGGAAGTGATGTCCATCTTCTAAAGTTTGTTTTGCTCATTTTATTTGAATTGATACTGCTGCTGTTCAGGAGGGGCCAGGAGATGCTGTTGTTCTTGAATGGCTACTGCTGATGGATTACTCATTTCTTTTAGAAACAGCTCACAACCATATCAATTTGGTAGTGACGGTTCAGATATTGTTTTACCATTGGTTTCAATCTTTTCTTATGAGTTATATCTCTACTGCTTCAGGTGTTTGTGGTGGCTTCCAGATATTTGCTTCCAACAAAAAAAGAGTGCGACCATTGGTTTTTCTGTGCACAAGGATGTATTAGTGAAGTTTATTTGCATTGCTGTTGTTACCATTTGAAGCTATATACAATGAACTAATCTACCATTCTGTTATGTGTCATGTGTCTGCTGTTGGTATAGTCATAGCTCAAGGAGGTCGTGGAGTTGCGTTGTTTACAATATTTTGAACATATATATTATTTTGAAATAGTTGTTATGCCATTTTTTCCAATCTTGTGTGTTTCCACATTTTTTCTTGTTAGGTAATATGCAAATTTTCTGATCTATACTTCTATTGGAAGATCTTATTTTAATTTGAATACCCTAATATTGCTTGAATCCCAATCCACAAGAAACTCAAATGTCTTATTGATCTGGTGACAGCTTAGAGCTTCCTTATTGGGTTCATGTATTTTTTAAAATGTGAATTTGACATTTATTCTAGGGAACCTACAAGCCTGATGGAGTTCGTGTCAATTTGCATAGATTTGCTAACCTTGATCCGCAGGGAGCCTTTGATTTCTTGTCTTCTTATTCTTTTCAATGGTTTTTAATATGCCTTTCTGTACATAGTCTCATAAAGTAATTAGTTTGTTATTTGCTGCCTGCCTGCTCAGTGCCCGCCGTTCTGTATAAAATCATTTATGAACTCTGTTACCCTTCTGTATATGTTGCAGATCTGGAGATTGCCGAAATTGTGGGTTGGGTTCCTCAAGTGTGCATACCAAACAAAGCCACATTCATTTCATGTTCTATTACAGGTCTACCACTCCGTATTTGGTGTATTAGTTTCCTTGTATATATTGTTTTAGATGTACTTTTAGTAGTGGGTCTGGTTTATCAGTTGATGAATTGACTGTGTTTCTTTTATTGCAGTTACCTGCAGCACAACTTGAAAATGCATTTAACAAGACTCCTGCATTAAGAGTACCTTTGGTTGCTCATGCCAGCCAACCAAACATTCGTTCTTCTTTGCCTAGGTGGTATCTTGCTCATTTCTTAGCTCCTATATGCATTTTGTTGCAGTTTTTTTATTATTTACTGGTTTGACTGTTGTCTCCTGTTTCTTATTGATTGCTCAGGTCAACATTAGTGGTTTTGGGTCTTGTTCAGGATGCCCAACCAGCAAACTCGGCTCCCCAAATTCCCCCATTGACTGATGCAGGGTCTTCTGGCCAAATAGCAACTGAGACACAAGCATCGGAATCTGCAGTTCTTAGTTGAGCAAATGCTCTGGAGCATTTTATCATGACATCTGTGGGAGTTCAAGGGAAACAGCTGGAAAGGGCTTTGGTTATTTCTGGTACATGGTTGCACTCTTCAAATTGGTGCTGCTTGCCCTATGAAGCCTGTTTAGATATTCTTCAAAGGGTGTCAGGAGGATATCCTTTGACGCCTTCCATTGTATATATTTTGATCTTGAAATTCAAATAAACAAAGTGCCAAAGTGCATTTGAGTTTCCGACTAGCACCTGAAAAGGGGCTTTTGCTAAGATCTCAGATATCAATTATATCATCTTGTAGAGCTTTTTTTGTAGATCTGAAGTTATCGTTCACCAGCACTGGTCATATTGCAGACTGATGGCAGCCTTTTAACTTGGGCAAATGTTCCTTGGCCGGGCATATTGTCAAGAAGCATTGTACCAAAATGTAACACCGGCTGAGATGTTTTTGTATTATGGCAGAGGAATTTGTGATTGCAAACTGCATTCTGGAACATCTTGACCAGCTTTTTATTAATTCATTAAACATGCAGTTGGGAGCTGACAGATGACGGATGGATGTACAATAACAGGTCAGAACTGTAATTGTAAATGAACCGAATAAAGCTAGGCTGTGATGTCTATCTTTCTTTTATTCTAACAATGTTGCACACTGCATTGCATTGTATAGGGTAAAATAGGATCCTATTTAATGCACAACTCCGTGAATTGGTTGGGGCTATTGGTTATTATCTCCATAATCACGTTTATCTTCATATAATTGACAGTGAAATCAATGACTGTAGCTGCAGATTTGCTAATGTGGCACATGCTTGTTTTTGGTATGCTTAATGTTGAATACTTTGTTTTAATAAAACCCTAATTTCATCTAATTCTGTTATTATATTCAGTGTCGTGAAAATATTGATTTAAATGAAACTGCAATAGCAAGGTACTAAAATATACATTTGTAACAAACTAGGCCTTTATAAAATGAGTAGTGTATGAAGAAATATGGGCATCTGCTTTAACTGCACCTGTTATCGAAGGACTAACATCAATAAGGTATCTCAGAGTCGGTACAGTTTACAATTACAATATTCATTATGAAATTAGGTTATTTTAAACAAAATATATTCCATAATTATAATATAAGAAAGGCTATTGGGTTCCATAATTGTTTTAGGGCTTGAAGGTTCTTTTGGATATGATATATACAGCAGTTACTACACCAATTGGTGAGTTAGGATCTTTGGCAATATGACCAAATTTGCTGGAGGAATTAACTTGTACCCAACTCTGTTGAACAAGTTTCCAAAATGGGGTTTGGAATCTCTAGAGCACTCAATTTTTTCTAGGGACGATAGATTGGGAATGACTCTTTAGCCATGGCGATATATATATATATATATATATATATATATATATATATATATTAGGGCTTTCCCTGTAGTCATGGGGTCATCTTGAGTTAGTGGTCAAATGTTTAACACTTCAATAAACAAGCAAAGCTTGGAAGTTTGTGTTTCAAAACACTCTACTTTTTCTTGCAATTAGATTGTTGACCCTCCAAATCACATTGGTAAGCTTCTTGATAATTGATTCCACGCAAAATCGTTTACGCAGATTGGTGGGAGCTCCAAATATACAATGTGAAGACTTCAACAAATGGATGGCTCCAACGTGAACGAAATGAGAATATGGCAAATAGTTTAGTGCTTGTGATGTTTCATTTTAAGTTTTATGCTTTAGGGTGAATGGGGCCCACATTAAAAGATCTAATTTTAATTTTTTTTTTTTTTTTAAATATCACCACAAAAGGTCTAGTGTTATGGACGGCTAGGAGTACCATAATAAATCAAGGGCTGTGGGGAGAATTTCCAAGAGTTTTGAATTTGGCAAGGAACGAGATGGGTACAACTAAGATATTTCAGAAATCCTTGATGGAGTTTCCACCATTGTCTAGATGTTCACGAGTACCAAAGGCCTTGGATTGCTGGATTGCGTAGAATATTGTTTTAAGGGAGGGGACATGGCCTTGTGCAACATAGGCAATTAATCTTATTCTCTGTGCTAATGATTAGGATGGATTTAACTAATTAGGATGGCATTGGATGCTGTTGATAGCTTTTACAATATTATCATTTTTAAAAACTCATTGCTATGATGTTTAATGTAAGTTTTTTTATTTTATTTGTTCATATTGTAGTTAACATGGACGTGGTTAGGATATGATTTTTGACAATGGATGTGATGATAGATTTTGTCGTGAGCAAACTGATTTGAAGTCCGATGGAGAGTTTTCAGGTTTACGATGAAGAACATGGTCTTGGTATTGAGATCAAGATGCCTTTGGCAATGAAGATACATAAATAGAGGGCAATGCACAAACATGTTTTTGTCGGTAAGGGCCCTATAACTTGTTTTGTTTGAAGTTTGGGTTTATACTTTTCTGGTTGTCGGTAAGGGCCCTATAACTTGTTTTGTTTGAAGTTTGGGTTTATACTTTTCTGGTAAATTAGACCGATATTTAATTCAGGTTGTCAGTAAGGGCCCTATAACTTGTTTTGTTTGAAGTTTGGGTTTATACTTTTCTGGTAACTTAGACCGATATTTAATTCAATTGATGAATTTGTGGATGCCATTGACTAGAATTAATGAATTCAATGCCAACACTTGAGATCATTATTTACCATGTTCATCCTCTTATCAATTCAATGTAGTGGATTTTATCAAATATTTTGTGCGATGATAGAGACATTGAGTTTGATAAGTTTTTATTTTTTGTGGCATGTTGAAGGAAATTTTGGGGTTCTACTTGAGAAGAGGGCATTCACCATTGAAAGGATGAACAACATATGAACACTTCAGAACAATGGAGCCTTTGTCTTTTAATGAGTCATTCAAATGGTTTGGGTATGATGTCTAGTCTAGTCTAGTCTATTTTTAAGGTCACGGCCAAGCCAACACACCAAATTGGTGTATGAGACCCCCTTGTTTGTGGGACAAGGGACCCCCTCCGCCCAGCGATTTGACTCGTAAAGTCTACGAAGGTATACATACACTACCCCCCTTTGGATTTGAACCTGTGATCTCTTAAGAGGAAACATATGTTCTTAACCAGTAGGCCCACTCAAGATGTATATAGCCTTGATTTGTAATCCATTAAAAATACATCGATGTTATTGATGACCCAGAACAAATAGAGATGAAATAAAGATACGAGGATGTATTTTTTCTATAATATGGCAAAATATATTTCATACAATCCATTAAAAATACATTGATATTGTTGATAACCAGAACAAATAGTGATGAAAGATACAAGGATGAATTTTTTTATAATATGCCAAAATATGTTTCATACGTAATGTTGGCATCTAATTCTTTCAACAAATTTACAAGTTAATTCCATTCTACATATTTGAGCTTTCAAAATATCTTAAACTTATATTTTTCTTTTATCTATAACAAATTATAATTGTTATAACAAATCATGGCATGCTCGCTTTGGAATAGTCTTCTTATTTTATGTAGATAAGGACACCTTATGACTCGGGGTTTATGAATAGGGGTTGCTTTTATTAAGTTAATCATATTTGCTTACAAAGATTTAGGGATTTGCTTTATGAACGCTGGATCATGCTTGTGGATATAGGTTTGAGATATCCATTTTATTTAAATTAATATAATTATAATGAAATGCTTGTGCTTTTTTCGTTATACATGATAAGAACATTATTGAAACGCTGACTCAAGAAAATAAAGATCTAGAGAATTCAGATTGAACATTGATTTAACAAATAATTTAAGTATTTAAATTTTTTCAAATTGAAAATATGAATGGTGGATCATTATTGTAAAACATTCATATATATTTATATATATTTGAGTATAAGCAATTTTTTTTTAAGCTTCTTTTATTTTAATATGAAATGAAAGTTTTTTGTAACATCCCGCTCTTGCGTGCACTGAGCGAACTTACTCTTTGGGGAAACTTGTGTGCAAGTGATCCGGGTCATTATACTATTGGTTGTATTGATTATGATTATGAGATATTGTGGATTTGATGATTTGTTATTTTGTAGTATTTATATAGACGTGCTATTGACTTTCTGAGTGTGTAGGACTCTGGACAATGAGGATGCAGTGACATCGATGAAACCCCTTGGACTTCAGATAGAGTCAGGGAGTGCACTATTAGGGTTTGAATGTTGTTGATGTGACATATGTACATATGATTAGAGGTTATGACGATTGATTATTATTGTTGATATGATTTGTTGATGGATGTAGAGTGACGAGAGCTTGTCGACCAGACTCACATTTGGAGTAGAGGGGTCACACACGACAACTAGAGACATTGAGGGAGAGGTGTGACAGCAGCCCTGCCACAACCTACTAGCACTCTCGTCGTGGCTCGAATTGTATGGTAACGATTAACTAGTTCGAGAAGACCCACGATGCCGTGAGGGCAGACTGTGACAGTCACTCATGATGATTCTAAGGGGCGTGCAATAAGGCAGTGACTTTATTTCTTAAAGGCCTTTAGTCTCCCACAAGATCACCTAGTAGAACATTGGCTTTCAGGGTTTGACACCCTTGGGGCACGTAGTGCGTCTTGAAGGGCATGTTGCACAAAGAAAACATAAAGATGCGATTGACACCCTTGGAGCACGTAGTGCGTCCTGAAGGGCACATCACGATTTTCACTGATAAGTTAATAAACATAGTGCCTAGAAAACTATGCCTCCTTAGGACCTGGTCGACCTTAAAATAGATAATGGTACGAGTAAATTTTTAATAACTAAAAGTTCTCTAAAAAATTGTCGTCCAGCCTAGTAAAAATTAAAACCTAGGTCTAAGTAGAACTTGTAGTCAATAAATAAATAAACATATAACAAGAAGGGGGGTAAGAAATTCAAACTTATTTATTAAAGTCAAAATTATATTGGAGGATTAAATTTAAAAAAAAAGGGTAATGGTTGTTTTTATCTACATTTGCTAAATTATTTTTTAGTTAAAACGAAAAAAAGGTAAATGATTGTTTTTATCTATCACTTGTTAAATTGATTTTTAGTTAAAAAAGATAAAGGGGGAAACTTGAAATAAAAATGAAACTTGAAGAAAAAGGGAAACTTAAAGAAAATGGGAGACTTAAAGAAAAAACTAATTGTCTAACTTGGTAAGGAATCTAGCCTTTGAGATTTTCTATTTATGAACTCAACTAAGAATTAAGTAGGGCGTAATTTATTTAAGATTTGTAAGGGAATATTGAGACATCGATGAGAGTTTTTATGAATGTTTTTAGGTGGGTGAGGGAATATGAATAATTAATTAATTAATAAAATTGATTTTTTGGTGCAACTAGGGGATCGGATGACATGTGTACGAGGGCGGTTTTTCGAAATTAATTAAATGAAAAAAGAATCTAATGAGAATTTTGGGAAACTAATTACTTGAAAACTCTATAAAAAGGATGGCGAATGAGGAGTATGGATCATCATTTCGCTGGCGGAACGATACGCTGCTGAATTTTCATTTTGACTGAACTTTCTCTTGTGGTAGTTGGGATACCATCTCGGGTAATGAGTGATAGCTTGACCTTGCGAGGCGAGCTGGGTGCTAGCATTCTCTGGTATTGTGGGCGTGGCCCCTTTGTGGCTCGAGAGGCTCAGGGGGAAGAAGAGTATCCATAGCGTTAGCTGGGAGGTATCGGTGATGTCACATCGATTGGGAAGCGAGAGCTAGACGGAGCGTGCGCGTGACAATGATTTCGGAGCTTCCACAATTGGCTACGGTACACATGTATTAGTATTGATTATGTTAAGTGCATATACTAATTCTCTTTTTCAATGCAAAAAAACCAAGTAGTTATTCCATAAATGGTAAAGAAAAATCAATTTAAGGAGTGTACGACTTATGTGGATTTAGGAAATTAATGTGAGGTGTGATGGGTTAAAGATTAGATTTCTTTTGCCCCATTAACCATGCTGATGTAAGATTGTTTTGGAATTTAATGTGATGTATGATTGTTATAGTAGTCAGATTTCCTTTGCGTCTTGTTGACTTGTCGATTGGGTGCTTGGGTAGTCTTCATGTATTTTGACAGTTAATTCGGTCTCCTAGCGCGTGGGTTTTAGCTTGGGTTTAAGGTCTAGATATGTTATGTTGCGCCATGGTCACTGTCACGCCTATTACCTTGTGACGACATGATTCTTGATGAGGGGATCTTTGTGTGCCCCGATGAATAGATGCAAATGATAATCTAGCCGTAGTCCCGTGCTTCCCGATGTGAGCGTATTGTTTGTTGTAATTGTTGTTGGTACTTGGTTCTATAATGCCTTAATGCGTTTGGTTTTGTGCGCCGTAGAGGTTTCTAGTTACTGGTCGTCAAAGACGTTGTGTTAGGTTGTTGATGTTGTCCTTTAGCTTGTAGGCGTTGTTTTGCTTGTGTCGGACGGGTAGTCGTTTTTATCTGTCTATTGATTATCGCATGTTTCATTTAGTTCAATGATGTGCCAATATGTTGGGTCGTTGTTGTTTGTTCCCTGATTTGCGTGCGTTGTGTTCATTGTCAAGTCGTGTTGATAAATTATTGTTGTTGTTACCTTGTTGTTTAATATATATATATATATATATATATATATATATATATAAAATAAAATAAATAAATAATTATTTTTTTTGCATTGCATCGTATGTAGTCGTAACGATAGGGGTCATTACATATGGTATTAGAGTGGGTTCAACCCTGCTACTGTGGATCACCATGCTTTCCACTGTAGCAAACCCTTGAGTAATAACCTAGCGCTATTTAAAAACTTAACCTGCCCATGCAATAAACATGGTTAGATGACACCGTAGAGATTCATGATGTGGTGCCAGGGGAGGAGGCACGACGCCTCTAGTAACACCCGCGCTAGAGGGGTTTAACCCCCAAGGAGAAGAACAAGTCCCTGGGTAGGAGTCGATTGTTGTAAGGGATGTGTATGGTCAGATAAGGAACTTCAAGGAAATGTTGGAGGCCTTGAAAAACCGTCTGTACTGAGATAAGGCCACGACGCCTGTACCCCTGAGGGTCCAAAACGCGCCCCAACAAGTACTGTCAGCGTTCACGAGTCCCACGGACGGCTCAACCGCCAAGGCATGGCTGGAGAACAAGGCAATGTGCTTCGCACATCGCGGTTACGACCTTCGGCATGAAGGTCCGCATGGCGGTCTTTCAACTGAAGGGGATCGCTCTTCTATGGTGGAAGACGCTCATGCTGCATTTGAACATGGCAGTCAAAGACATGTCATGGGAACTGTTTGAGGAACAGTTTCGGGAGAGGTATCTATCTGAGGAATTCATTGAGCGTCAACTCAACGAGTTTAACGCCTTGCAACAGGGCGACCGTACGGTGCTAGAGTATGAGGCCTGTTTTATGGAGCTGCTTCGGTATGCTCCGCACCTAAATATCAAGAAACTTAAGGTCAACAGGTTCGTGTTTGGCCTTAATGTCAGCATTCGTGAAAATGTTAGGATTCTGATGCCTCAAACCTTACATGATGCCGTCTAGAAGATCCTTATAGCAGAGGAGGAGCTTATCAACGGGGGTCAAAGCAGGACTCCAGCGAGACCAGCGGGGCAGGTGCCATCTGGTGCACAGTAGCATCAGACACCAGCTAGACATTCACCAGGATATCATGGCTTTCAGAGAGGATCCACTTTCACTACACCTCGTCGACCAGCGCCTCAACAACGAACTCCTTATCGAGGATCACAACACTAACAACAAAGTTGATCGCAACAACAACAGTGTAGGCCTGTTCAACAGAACAAACTAGGGTTCCACACCGGAGGGTCGCCAACTTCGGGTACTAGGAGTACTGGACTGAAGAATGAGTGTTGGACATGTGGGGAGTCACATTACCAGCACGACTGCCCAGTGGAGAGGACTAGAGCATCTGGATCAACCCGACCCACTACTGTGAGAGATTTGGGCAAGGTCCATCGGATTCATACAACAGTGAATAACCGCCAGGTAGAGCATTAGTCGACTGTGCTCGAGACGTCAGGTACCGTCACTGATCAGACCCTTAGTGTTTTGATAGATCAAGATGCTACAAAGAGTTTCAATTCTGGGGCAACGCTAAAAAGAATTAAGGTAAAGGTAGTCGAACAAGATGAGTTTAACTTTGTAGAAATGGCTTTGGGAACCAGACAGAAGGTTGGAGGGAAGGTTATGGGTCGTAGCCTTAACCTGGAAGAGTTTGTCACGAGGGCCAACCTGTACATCACGATCTTAGGATCTTATGACGTTGTGATCGGTATGGACTGGTTGGAATCGCATGAGGCAATACTCAACTGTAAGACAAAAGGGTTGACCTTGGTCGATGATGAGGGACAGAGACACATGATTGTAGGTCGGAACCAGGGAGTTTCCCTGAGGTTCATCTCTTCCTTGCAACTACGGAAGTGCATACGCAAGAGATGTAAGCTTTATGCGATCCTTGCGTTAGACGAGAAGGGAGTAGAGGAAGGTCTAGAACACCTTCCGATGGTGAGAGAGTTTGCGAGCGTCTTCCCTGAGGAGTTATCTGGGATGCCGCCAGAGAGGGAATTGGAATTTACCATAGACCTAAAACCGGAGACTAAACCGATAACAATAATGCCTTATCGAATGTCGACCCTGGAGTTACAGGAGTTAAAAATGCAACTGAAGGAGTTGTTGGACCTAGGACTTATACATCCAAGTGTGTTAGCATGGGGTGCGCCTGTTATCTTCATACAGAAGAATGATGGGTCGTGGAGACTCTGCATTGACTATCGTCAATTGAACAAGACAACGATCAAGAATCAATATTCGTTGCCAAGGATTGATGATCTGTTTGATCATATGAAGGGTGTGATGGTGTTTTCAAAGATTGACTTGAGATCAGAGTATCACCAGTTACAGATCAAGGAGGACATCCCTAAGATCGCCTTTAAGACGAGGTTTAGACATTACAAGTTTCTGTTTTACCGTTTGGGTCGACGAATGCCCCATGTGTATTGATGAGTTTGATGAACGTGGTGTTCCGCGAATACTTGGACAGGTTCGTCCAAGTATTCATTGACGATATTTTGATTTACTCTTGGATGATGGAGGAGCACGACGATCACTTGCGCTTGGTACTACAGTGTCTACGAGAGAACAAATTGTTGAGTTTAGTACCTGAGGAGGTGTTCCCCATGTGTTTTCCCTCCTTAGCACATGTGGGAAAGTCATTTGGCACTTTGTCCTAGTACTTTATGTCTATTTGTACTTTGACTTTGGTTAAAGTGCATAATGTCACTTTTGGCAAAAATGAACATTAAATTACCTTTTTGGTGATTTTGAGGGGACATAA
>ML811465.1:186920-201674 GCA_009831015.1 Picea engelmannii
AGCTCCAAATATACAATGTGAAGACTTCAACAAATGGATGGCTCCAACGTGAACGAAATGAGAATATGGCAAATAGTTTAGTGCTTGTGATGTTTCATTTTAAGTTTTATGCTTTAGGGTGAATGGGGCCCACATTAAAAGATCTAATTTTAATTTTTTTTTTTTTTTTAAATATCACCACAAAAGGTCTAGTGTTATGGACGGCTAGGAGTACCATAATAAATCAAGGGCTGTGGGGAGAATTTCCAAGAGTTTTGAATTTGGCAAGGAACGAGATGGGTACAACTAAGATATTTCAGAAATCCTTGATGGAGTTTCCACCATTGTCTAGATGTTCACGAGTACCAAAGGCCTTGGATTGCTGGATTGCGTAGAATATTGTTTTAAGGGAGGGGACATGGCCTTGTGCAACATAGGCAATTAATCTTATTCTCTGTGCTAATGATTAGGATGGATTTAACTAATTAGGATGGCATTGGATGCTGTTGATAGCTTTTACAATATTATCATTTTTAAAAACTCATTGCTATGATGTTTAATGTAAGTTTTTTTATTTTATTTGTTCATATTGTAGTTAACATGGACGTGGTTAGGATATGATTTTTGACAATGGATGTGATGATAGATTTTGTCGTGAGCAAACTGATTTGAAGTCCGATGGAGAGTTTTCAGGTTTACGATGAAGAACATGGTCTTGGTATTGAGATCAAGATGCCTTTGGCAATGAAGATACATAAATAGAGGGCAATGCACAAACATGTTTTTGTCGGTAAGGGCCCTATAACTTGTTTTGTTTGAAGTTTGGGTTTATACTTTTCTGGTTGTCGGTAAGGGCCCTATAACTTGTTTTGTTTGAAGTTTGGGTTTATACTTTTCTGGTAAATTAGACCGATATTTAATTCAGGTTGTCAGTAAGGGCCCTATAACTTGTTTTGTTTGAAGTTTGGGTTTATACTTTTCTGGTAACTTAGACCGATATTTAATTCAATTGATGAATTTGTGGATGCCATTGACTAGAATTAATGAATTCAATGCCAACACTTGAGATCATTATTTACCATGTTCATCCTCTTATCAATTCAATGTAGTGGATTTTATCAAATATTTTGTGCGATGATAGAGACATTGAGTTTGATAAGTTTTTATTTTTTGTGGCATGTTGAAGGAAATTTTGGGGTTCTACTTGAGAAGAGGGCATTCACCATTGAAAGGATGAACAACATATGAACACTTCAGAACAATGGAGTCTTTGTCTTTTAATGAGTCATTCAAATGGTTTGGGTATGATGTCTAGTCTATTCTAGTCTATTTTTAAGGTCACGGCCAAGCCAACACACCAAATTGGTGTATGAGACCCCCTTGTTTGTGGGACAAGGGACCCCCCTTCGCCCAACAATTTGACTGGTAAAGTCTATGAAGGTATACATACACTACCCCCTTTGGATTTGAACCTGTGACCTCTTAAGAGGAAACATATGTTCTTAACCAGTAGGCCCACTCAAGATGTATATAACCTTGATTTGTAATCCATTAAAAATACATCGATATTATTGATAACCCAGAACAAATAGAAATGAAAAAAAGATATAAGGATGCATTTTTTCTATAATATGACAAAATATATTTCATTCAATCCATTAAAAATACATTGATATTGTTGATAACCAAAACAAATAATGATGAAAGATACAAGGATGATTTTTTTTATAATATGCCAAAATATGTTTCATACGTAATGTTGGCATCTAATTCTTTCAACAAATTTAAGTTAATTCCATTCTACATATTTGAGCTTTCAAAATATCTTAAACTTATATTTTTCTTTTATCTATAACAAATTATAATTGTTATAACAAATCATGGCATGCTAGCTTTGGAATAGTCTTCTTATTTTATGTAGATAAGGACACCTTATGACACGGGGTTTATGAATAGGGGTTGCTTTTATTAAGTTAATCATATTTGCTTACAAAGATTTAGGGATTGGCTTTATGAAGGCTGGATCATGCTTGTGGATATAGGTTTGAGATATCCATTTTATTTAAATTAATATAATTATAATGAAATGCGTGCTTTTTTCGTTATACATGATAAGAACATTATTGAAACGCACGCCGACTTAAGAAAATAAAGATCTAGAGAATTCAGATTTAACATTGATTTAACAAATAATTTAAGTATTTAATTTTTTTTCAAATTGAAAATATGAATTGTGAATCATTATTGTAAAACATCCATATATATTTGAGTATAAGCAATTGTTTTTAAGCTTCTTTTATTTTAATATGAAATGAAAGTTTTTTGTAACATCTCGTTCTTGTGTGCATTGAGCGAACTTACTCTTTGGGGAAACTTGTGTGCAAGTGATCTGGGTCATTATACTATTGGTTGTATTGATTATGATTATGAGATATTGTGGATTTGATGATTTGTTATTTTGTAGTATTTATATAGACATGTGCTATTGACTTTTTGAGTGTGTAGGACTCTGGTCATTGAGGATGCAGTGACATCGATGAAACCCCTTGGACTTCAGATAGAGTCAGGGAGTGCACTATTAGGGTTTGAATGTTGTTGATGTGACATATGTACATATGATTAGAGGTTATGACGATTGATTATTATTGCTGATATGATTTGTTGATGGATGTAGATTGATGATAGCTTGTCGACCAGACTCACATTTGGAGTATAGGGGTCACACACGACAACTATAGACATTGAGGGAGAGGTGTGACAGCAGCCCTGCCACAACCTACTAGCACTCACGTTATGGCTCGAATTGTATGGTAACGATTACCTAGTTCGAGAAGACCCACGATGCCGTGAGGGCAGACTGTGACAGTTGCTCATGATGATTCTAAGGGGCGTGCAATAAGACAGGGGCCTTATTTCTTAGAGGCCCTTAGTCTCCCACAAGATCACCTAGCGGAGCATTGGCTTTCGGGGTTTGACACCCTTGGGGCACGTAGTGCGTCTTGAAGGACACGTTGCACAAATAAAACATAAAGATGCGATACCCTTGGAGCACGTAGTGTGTCCTGAAGGGTACATCACGATTTTCACCGATAAGTTAATAAACATAGTGCCTAGAAAACTATGCCTCCTTAGGACCTGGTCGACCTTAAAATAGATGATGGTACGAGTAAATTTTTAATAACTAAAAGTTCTTTAAAAAATTATCGTCCAACCTAGTAAAAATTAAAACCTAGGTCTAAGTAGAACTTGTAGTCAATAAATAAATAAATAAATAAACATATAACAAGAAGGGGGGTAAGAAATTGAAACTTATTTATTAAAGTCAAAATTATATTGGAGGATTAAATTTAAAAAAAAAGGGTAATGGTTGTTTTTATCTACATTTGCTAAATTATTTTTTAGTTAAAACGAAAAAAAAGGTAAATGATTGTTTTTATCTATCACTTGCTAAATTTCACTTGCTAAATTGATTTTTAGTTAAAAAAGATAAAGGGGGAAACTTAAGATAAAAATGAAACTTAAAGAAAAAGGAAAACTTAAAAAAAATGGGAGACTTAAAAAAAAAACTGATTGTCTAACTTGGTAAGGAATCTAGCCTTTGAGATTTTCTATTTATGAACTCAACTAAGAATTAAGTAAGGCGTAATTTATTTAAGATTTGTAAGGGAATATTGAGACATCGATGAGAGTTTTTAGGAATGTTTTTAGGTGGGTGAGGGAATATGAATAATTAATTAATTAATAAAATTGATTTTTTGGTGCAACTAGGGGATCGGATGACATGTGTACGAGGGAGGTTTTTCGAAATTAATTAAATGAAAAAAGAATCTAATGAGAATTTTGGGAATTTAATTACTTGAAAACTCTATAAAAAGGGAACGATTCGCTGTTGAATTTTCATTTTGAATGAACTTTCTCTTGTGGTAGTTGGGATACCCATCTCGGGTAATGAGTGATAGCTCGACCTTGCGAGGCGAGCTGGGTGCTAGCATTCTCTGGTATTGTGGGTGTGGCCCCTTTGCGGCTCGAGAGGCTCAGGGGGAAGAAGAGTATCCCTAGCATTAGCTGGGAGGTACCGGTGATGTCACATCGGTTGGGAAGCGAGAGCTGGACGGAGTGCGCGCGTGACAATGATTTCAGAGCTTTCACAATTGACTACGGTACACATGTATTAGTATTGATTATGTTAAGTGCATATACTAATTCTCTTTTTCAATGCAAAAAAACCAAGTAGTTATTCCATAAATGGTAAAGAAAGATCAATTTAAGGAGTGTACGACTTACGTGGATTTAAGAAATTAATGTGAGGTGTGATGGGTTAAAGATTAGATTTCTTTTGCCCCATTAACCATGCTGATGTAAGATTGTTTTGGAATTTAATGTGATGTATGATTGTTATAGTAGTCAGATTTCCCTTGCATCTTGTTCACTTGTCGATTGGGTGTTTGGGTAGTCTTCATGTATTTTGACAGTTAATTCGGTCTCCTAGCGCGTGGGTTTTAGCTTGGGTTTAAGGTCTAGATATGTTATATTGCGCCATGGTCACTGTCACGCCTATTGCCTTGTGACGACATAATTCCTGAGGAGGGGATCTTTGCGCGCCCCGATGAATAGATGCAAATGATAACCTAGCCGTAGTATTGTGCTTCTCGATGTGGGCATATTGTTCGTTGTAATTGTTGTTGGTACTTGGTTCTATAATGCCTTAATGCGTTTGGTTTTGTGCGCCGCAGAGGTTTCTAGTTATTGGTCGTCAAAGCCGTTGTGTTAAGTTGTTGATGTTGTCATTTAGCTTGTAGACATTGTTTTGCTTGTGTCGGGCGGGTAGTTGTTTTTATTTGTCTATTGATTATCACATGTTTCATTTAGTTCAATGATGTGCCAATATGTTGGGTCGTTGTTGTTTGTTCCCTGATTTGCGTGCGTTGTGTTCATCGTCAAGTTGTGTTGATAAATTATTGTCGTTGTTACCTTGTTGTTTAATATATATATATATATATATATATATATAATAAAATAAATAAATAAATTTTTTTTTGCATTGCATCGCATGTAGTCGTAACGATAGGGGTCATTACATATGGTATTAGAGTGGGTTCAACCCTGCGACTGTGGATCACCATGCTTTCCACTGTAGCAAACCCTTGAGTAATAACCTAGTGCTATTTAAAAACTTAACCTGCCCATGCGATAAACATGGTTAGATGACACCGTAGAGATTCATGATGTGGTGCCAGGGGAGGAGGCATGACGCCTCCAGTAACACCGGGAGGAGGCACAACGCCTCCAGTAACACCCGCGCTAGAGGGGTCCAACCCCCAAGGAGAAGAACAAGTCCCTGGGTAGGAGTCGATTGTTGTAAGGGATGTGTATGGTCAGATAAGGAGCTTCAAGGAAATGTTGGAGGCCTTGAAAAACCGTCTGCACTGAGATAAGGCCACGACGCTTGTGCCCCTGAGGGTCCAAAACGCGCCCCAACAAATACTGTCAACATTCACGGGGAACTCTAGAAGATTAAGTTCCCGCGTTCACGAGTCCCACGGACGGCTCAACCGCCAAGGCATGGCTGGAGAACAAGGCAATGTGCTTCGCACATCGCGGTTACGACCTTCGGCATGAAGGTCCGCATGGCAGTCTTTCAATTGAAGGGGAACGCTCTTCTATGGTGGAAGACGCTCATGCTGCATTTGAACATGGCAGTCAAAGACGTGTCATGGGAATTGTTCGAGGAACAGTTCCGGGAGAGGTATCTATCTGAGGAATTCATTGAGCGTCAACTCAACGAGTTCAACGCCTTGCAACAGGGCGTCCGTACGGTGCTCGAGTATGAGGCCTGTTTTATGGAGCTGCTTCGGTATGCTCCGCCCCTGAATATCAAGAAACTTAAGGTCAACAAGTTCGTGTTTGGCCTTAATGTCAGCATTCGTGAAAATGTTAGGATTATGATGCCTCAAACCTTACATGATGCCGTCTAGAAGGCCCTTATAGCAGAGGGGGAGCTTATCAACGGGAGTCAAAGCAGGACTCCAGCGAGACCAGCGGGGCAGGTGCCATCTGGTGCGCAGAAGCATCAGACACCAGCTAGACATTCACTAGGATATCATGGCTTTCAGAGAGGATCCACTTTCACTACACCTCGTCGACCAACGCCTCAACAACGGACTCCTTACCGAGGATCACAACACTAACAACAAAGTCGACCGCAATAACAACAATGTAGGCCTGTTCAACAGAACAAACTAGGGTTCCAGATCGGAGGGCCACCAACTTCGGGTACTAGGAGTACCGAACTGAAGAATTAGTGTTGGACATGTGGGGAGCCACATTACCAGCACGACTGCCCAGTGGAGAGGACTAGAGCATCTGGATCAATCCGACCCACTACCGTGAGAGATTTGGGCAAGGTCCATCAGATTCATACAACGATGAATAACCGCTAGGTAGAGCACCAGTCGACTGTGCTTGAGACGTCAGGTACCGTCACTGACCAGACCCTTAGTGTTTTGATAGATCAAGATGCTACAAAGAGTTTCAATTCTAGGGCAACGCTAAAAAGAATTAAGGTAAAGGTAGTCGAACAAGATGAGTTTAGCTTTGTAGAAATGGCTTTGGGAACCAGACAGAAGGTTGGAGGGAAGGTTATGGGTTGTAGCCTTAACCTGGAAGAGTTTGTCACGAGGGCCAACCTGTACGTCACGATCTTAGGATCTTATGACGTCGTGATCGATATGGACTGGTTGGAATCGCATGAGGCGATACTCAACTATAAGACAAAATGGTTGAGCTTGGTCGATGATGAGGGACAGAGACACGTGATTGTAGGTCGGAACCAGGGAGTTTCCCTGAGGTTCATCTCTTCCTTGCAACTACGGAAGAGCATGCGCAAGAGATGTAAGCTTTATGCGATCCTTGCGTTAGATGAGAAGGGAGTAGAGGAAGGTCTAGAACACCTTCCGATGGTGAGAGAGTTTGCGGGCGTCTTCCCTGAGGAGTTATCTGGGATGTCGTCGGAGAGGGAATTGGAATTTACCATAGACCTAAAATCGGAGACTAAACCGATAACAATAATGCCTTATCGAATGTCGACCCTGGAGTTACATGAGTTAAAAATGAAACTGAAGGAGTTGTTGGACCTAAGACTTATACATCCAAGTGTGTTACCATGGGGTGCGCATGTTATCTTCATACAGAAGAATGATGGGTCATGGAGACTCTGCATTGACTATCGTCAATTGAACAAGACAACGATTAAGAATCAGTATCCATTGCCAAGGATTGATGATCTGTTTGATCAGATGAAGGTTGTGATGGTGTTTTCAAAGATTGACTTGAGATCAAAGTATCACCAGTTACAGATCAAGGAGGACAACATCCCTAAGATCGCCTTTAAGATGAGGTTTAGACATTACAAGTTTACTGTTTTACTATTTGGGTCGACGAATGCCCCATGTGTATTGATGAGTTTGATGAACGTGGTGTTCCGCGAATACTTGGACAAGTTCGTCCAAGTATTCATTGACGATATTTTGATTTACTCTTGGATGATGGAGGAGCACGATGATCACTTGCACTTGGTACTACAGTGTCTACGAGAGAACAAATTGTATGAGAAGTCCAAATGCTTGTTTTATCAATCGAAGATTCATTACTTAGGGCATGTCATCTCCGGTGAAGGTATCGTTGTGGATCCCACAAAGGTCGAAGCTATTATGGAATGGTCTGTGCTGACAAATGTCCCTGAAGTGCGTAGCTTCATGGGTTTAGTGGGATACTATTAACGGTTCGTTGAGGGTTTTTTCAAAGATAGCAAATCCAATTACAAAATTGCAGAAGAAGAACAAGAAGTTTGTTTGGACCGAGAAATGCGCAGAAACATTTCGGAGGCTCAAGGAGTTGTTGGCAACAACACCGATACTAAAGGTCCATGACATGGACGCGGACTTCTTGGTATGCACTGACACACATCCAATCATAGAGTCTTGATGCAAGATGGTTGAGTGATCACTTACATCTCGAGAAAGTTGGGATGACATGAGAAGAACTATGCAATGCACGATTTTGAGTTGTTAGCCATTGTTTATGCCTTGAGAGTTTGGAGACACTACTGTATTGGACAAAAATTTGAACTAAAAACATACCACTGTGGACTGCAACACATCTTTACGCAAGACGTCTGGAACGCGCGACAATGACGTTGGTCGGAATTGCTTAGCGAGTATGATTTCGAAATTACTTACATAAAAGGGACAGTGAACAGAGTGGTAGATGCGTTGAGTCAGAGACCACACGTCTTTTTGGTGATGCCTCTTCAGAAGAATCTATGTAAAAAGATTCTAAATTTACAGTGTGACGATAACTGGTATAAAGAGGTCAAGGATTTTATCGGACAAATCACAATAATGGTACCAAAATTTGAAGGATTTACTATGGACAATGACAGATTATTGATATTTAAAAGTCGAATTTACATACCGCCCAACGATGAGTTGAGGAGTTTGATCCTAAACGAGGCTCATAGAGCAGTGTATATGGCTCATCATGGAGTCACTAAGATGAGGGCGGACCTTAAACCCTTATTCTTCTGGAAAGGCTTGAAGGTAGACATAGTCAACTACGTGGCAATATGTCTAGAATGTCAGCAGGTGAAAGCTGGACATAGACATTCAACAAGATTACTACAACCACAGGCTATTCATGAATCAAAATGGGAGGTCATTTTGATGGATCTCATTGTTGGATTGCCACTAACGACAAGGAGACACGACTCAATTTTTGTGGTAATCAACACTTTGACGAAAAGTGCTTATTTTATTCATGTGTGTACGACGTATCAGACACCTGACATATCTAGAGTTTTCATCAGGGAGATTGTGAGGTTGCATGGCACGCCTAAAAGGACTATATCCGATAGAGGATCGATGTTTACAAGACGATTTTGGACTAGTTTTCAAGAGACCTTGAGAACCCAACTTAACTTTAGTACCGCATATCACCCGGAGACAGACGGATAGATTGAATGAACAAACCAAATCTTGGAGGACATGTTGCATTTGTACGTTATGGACCAACATAAGCGTTGGGAAGAATTCTTGCCACTGGTAGAATTTGCATATAACAACAGTTATCAAAGCACCATTAAGATGGTGCCTTTCGAGTTTCTTTACGGGTGACCATGTCAGACACCTTTGAGTTGGGATCAGCTCGAGGATAGGGTCCTGGTGGGACCGAAAGCAATCCAAGAAATGGAAGAGAAAATGCAAACAATAAGACAAAGGATTACGGAAGTGTATGATCGATAGAAGAGTTATGCAGATGCGCATCGTGTGGATTGTAGTTATGAAGTCGACGATTGAGTCTTCTTGCGGGTGAAACCGCATAAGAGTTCGATCAAGTTTGGAAAGGGTGCTAAACTCTCCCCTATGGTCGTGAGACCTTTCGAGATTGTGGAAAAAAAGGGGCCCGTGGCTTATTGATTAGCCTTGCCTTATTCTTTGAGGCGTATGCACAATGTTTTTCATGTATCTATTTTGAGACATTATATTAGTGATCCTACACATGTTATTGACATGAGTTCCTTCTAGGTATCTGACGAGGGTGCTCTCATGGCAGAGCCAATCCACATCCTGGACCATCGCATTCGACAGCTATGACGTCGGACAATAGATCATGTCAAGGTCTAGTGGGACAACTATAGTCCGCACTCGACGACCTGGGAGGACGCATATGATATGCATCAACAGTTTCCATTTTTGTTTGATAGCTAGACCTATGATATTCTGATACACTTTATTCGACACTTACATACTGTGAAACTTCGGGATGAAGTTTAAAACAAGAGAGGGTGTATGTAACATCCCGCTCTTGTGCACACTAAGTGAACTTATTCTTTGGGGACACTTGCATGCAAGTGATCCGGGTCATTATACTATTGGTTGTATTGATTATAATTATGAGATATTGTGGATTTGATGATATGCTATTTTGTAGTATTTACATAGACATGTGCTATTGACTGGATCTCCTGAGTGTGTAGGACTCTTGACATTGAGGATGTAATGGCATCGATGAAACCCCTTGGACTCCGGATTGAGTCATGGAGTGGACTGTTAGGGTTTGAATGTTGTTGATGTAACGTATGTACATATGATTAGATGTTATGACGATTGATTATTATTGCTGACATGATTCGTTGATGGATGAAGACTGACGATAGTTTGTCGACCAGACTTACATTTGAAGTAGAGGGGTCACGCACGACAATCAAAGACATTGAGGGAGAGGTGTGGTAGCAGCCCTGCCACAACCTACTAGCACTCCCGCCGTGACTCGAACTGTAGGTTAACGATTACCTAGTGTAAGAAGACCCACGATGTTGTGAGGACAGACTGTGACAATCACTCATGATGATTCTAAGGGGCGCACAATAAGGCAGGGGCATTATTCCTTAGAGGCACTTAGTCTCCCACAAGATCACCTAGCGAAGTATTGATTCTAGGGGTTTGACGTCTACCAAATTCAGTCAAGAGGTGAGTGACACCCTTGGAGCACGTAGTGCGTCTTAAAGGGCACATCGCGTAAATAAAACAAAAAGAGGTGAGTGGCACCTTTGGAGCATGTAGTGCGTCTTGAAGGGCACGCCACACAAAGAAAATAGAAAAAGGCGTGTGGCACCCTTGGAGCATGTAGTGCGTCTTGAAGGGCACGTCGCGATTTTTACTGATAAGTTAATAAACCTAGTGCCTAGAAAACTATGTCGCCTTAGGACCTGGTCGACCTTAAAATAGATGATGGTACAAGTAAATTTTTAATAACTAAAAGTTCCCTTAAAAATTGTTGCCCAACATAGTGAAAATTAAAACCTAGGTTTAAGGAGAACTTGTGGTCAATAAATAAATATGTAACAAGAAGGGGGGTAAGAAATTCAAACTTATTTATTAAAGTCAAAATTATATTGAAGGATTAAATTTAAAAAAAAAGGGGGTAATGGTTGTTTTTATCTACATTTGCTAAATTAATTTTTAGTTAAAAAGAAAAGAGGGTAAATGGTTGTTTTGATTTATCATTTGCTAAATTTATTTTTAGTTAAAAAGGATAAAGGGGGAAACTTAAAAGAAAAGGGAAACTAAAAGAAAGAGTGAAACTTAAAGAAAATGAGAGACTTAAAGAAAAAGTTGAATGTCTAACTTAGTAAGGAATATAGCCTGTGAAACTTTCTATTTATGAACTCAACTAGGAATTAAGTAAGACGTAAGTCATTTAAGATTTGTAAGGAAATATTGGGACACCGATGAGAGTTTTTATTAATGTTTTTAGGTGGGTGAGGGAAATAAGAATAATTAATTAATTAATAAAATTGATTTTCTGGTGCAACTAGGGGATCGAGCGACATGTGTACAGGGGAGGTTTTTCGAAATTAATTAAATGAAAAATGAATCTAATGGGAATTTTGGGAAACTAATTATTTGAAAACTCTATAAAAATGATAGCGAAGGAGGGGTATGGATCATCATTTGGTGTAACGTTACGCTATGAAATTTCATTTTCACCGAACTTTCTCTTATAGCAGTTGGGATACCCAGCTCGGGTAACGAGCGGTAGCTCGACCTTGCGAGATGAGTTGGGTGCTAGCATTTTCTGGTATTGTGGGAGTGACCCCTTTGCGGCTTGGGGGGCTCAAGGGGAAGAAGAGTAGCCCTAGTGTTGACTGATAGGTATCGATGAGGTCACATCGGTTGGCAAGCGGGAGCTGGACGGAGTGCGTGCGTGCAATTGGCTACGGTACGCATATGTATATTTGTATTGAATGGTACTTCTATCGTGTTAAAGTTTATGTTTTATTCAGCGTAACACTGTCCATAGATTCTTTTTATCTTCAACAAATTGTCTTGATGAGCCCGGGGTTTTATGATCAAAGCACTTAAAGTCATCCCAACCATATGCTTGTTGTATTTTGAATTGATTTCCCATGGCGAACCCAAACTTTGATTGCAATGACTTCTCTGCATTTGTTTTCATTGATTAATACGAAGAAAAAATATGTTTTTATTTTTTTGTCCCTTATCATTTAAGTTATTAGTCCATGCCTGAGCAGTCGGCCAGGAGTTGAATCGACTGTCTTTCACTCTGGTGTTAAAGATTTAGATTCAAATGCCCTACTTTCCTGTGCATGGATAATAAATGAATGATAACTTTTCGCCCAAATATCTATCTCTTACTTATCTCTGCGTTTTTCTCTTATGTTTAATCTCGAATCCTTGCGTTTCTGTGAATGAGTATCTTTGTGTTTTTAATTGATTGATTGTCGAATGATTAATCTTTGCGCATTTTTTGTGAATGAGTCTCTTTGCGTTTTTGATTGATTCATTGCTGAATGATTAATCTTTGTGTTTCTGTGAATGAGTAATCTCTCCGTTTTACCAATGTCTAATATCTACGTTATATTAATTACCACTGCGTTTTGATTGGTAAAATCTCTAATCTTTGCGTTTTACCAATGTCTAATCTCTACGTTTTACCAATGTCTAATCTCTGCATTATATTACTTACCACTGCGTTTTGATTAGTAAAATCTCTAATCTTCGTGTTTTACAAATGTTTAATCTCTGCATTATAGTACTTACCACTGTGTTTTGATTGGTAAAATCTCTAATCTCTGTTTTTTACCAATGTCTAATCTTTGCGTTATATTACTTACCACTGCATTTTGATTGGTAAAATCTCTAATTTTACCATTATTTACCACTGTGTTTGATTGGTAAAATATCTAATCTCTGTGTTTTACCAATGTCTAATCTTTGCGTTATATTATTTACCACTGCGCCTTTTAATGACAGCAAATCCCTTTTTTTTCGTTTAATTGGTCATAACCGTGCATTATTTAAACGAACAGATAAATACGTTATTATTTAAAGTTAGACAGAGATATAATTACTAGACAACATTTTTATAGACAACGTAATGATAGACAACGTTTTTATATATGTGAATATGATAGACATAGTTTTTTAATAGACAACGTAATGATAGAAATTGTTTTTATATGTCAATATAATAGACAACGAATATGGTAGCCAACGTTTTTATAGTTTTATCAATCAATAGACTTGTTGAAGGACAACAAATTATATTTGTTTCAGTTTTAAAGGACATTGAATTATATTTGTTTCAGTTTTAAAAGACAATGAATTATATTGTTTAAAAGACAATGATATATTTGTTACAATTTTAAAAGATAACAAATTCAATTTTAAAAGACATGTTTCATAGATAGATTATTAAGTGAACTATTTGTTTGAATATAATTATTTTTAATGTGTACAGATTGATGTAGTCAAGCGTTACCATGGAATAACTCGTACATATAAGAGAATATACTTCTTACTATGTGAACATGGTGTAATTCATCGTTACATTTCTCATTACACTAGTATTAGTATTGATTATGTTAAGTGCATATACTAATTCTCTTTTTCAATGCAAAAAAACCAAGTAGTTATTCCATAAATGGTAAAGAAAGCTCAGTTTAAGCAGTGTACGACTTATGTGTATTCAAAAAATTAATCTGAGGTGTGATGGGTTAAAGATTAGATTTCTTTTGCGCCATTAACCATGTTGATGTAGGATTGTTTTGTAATTTAATGTGATGTATGATTGTTATAGTAGTCAGATTTCCCTTGCGTCTTGTTGACTTGGCGATTGGGTGCTTGGGTACTCTTCATGTATTTTGACAGTTAATTTGGTCTCCTAGCACGTGGGTTTTAGCTTGGGTTTAAGGTCTAGATATGTTATGTTGCGCCATGGTTACTGTCATGCCTATCGCCTTGTGACAACATGATTCATGATGAAGGGATCTTTGCGCGTCCTGATGGATAGATGCGAATGATAACATGGCCATAGTCTTGTGCTTCCCGATGTGGGTGTATTGTTCGTTGTAATTGTTGTTGGTACTTGGTTCTGTAACACCTTAATGCATTTGGTTTTGCACGTCGTAGAGGTTTCTAGTTGCTAGTCGTCAAAGCTGTTGTGTCCGGTTGTTGATGTTGTCCTTTAGCTTGTAGGCGTTGTCTTGCTTGTGTCGGGCAGGTAGCCGTTTTTATCTGTCTATTGATTATCACATGTTTCGTCCATAATGTGCCAGTATGTTGGGTTGTTTTCTATTGTCTGATTTGTGTGCCTTGTGTTCATCATTAAGTTGTGTTGATTAATTATTGTCGTTGTTACCTTCTTGCTTTTTTTTTTTTTTTACTTTTGCATTGCGTCGCATGTAGTCCTAACGATAGGGGTCGTTACATTTTTTAATAATTGCAACTGTTATCTGATATTGTTGCAGTGTAGATGTACTTTCAAATTGATCATTGGTAAAGAAATTGACAACATCGAAATACACTGCCAAATACATTTTAGAAGTGAGATCAGAATCAAGAGTCTAATTACCACCACACATGAAGGACTAAATGTTGTGGAATCCAATGAATATTAACAATTAATGAATGATAATATTAACATAAATCATTTGATGTGCAATGTTGATTAAACCAGTGTAAAGCAGATTTTATGTAATTTTTAATTATTAGTATAATAAATTTACAATAAATGATGCAAGGATTTAGACTTTTGTCTCTTCTATCAATGCTCTTTTTAATTTATAGAATGTTATTAATCATGCAAGTATTTAATTCTCTGTTTTTGTTTAATTGGATAGTTGCAAGTTGACATTGTTATAAAATTGTTTTTGGTTGATTGATTTAAAAGTGTGTAAACATGATAATTCTTTTG
>ML811465.1:216171-227308 GCA_009831015.1 Picea engelmannii
TTGTTAAGGTTGACGTTCCTTGGTCTGCCATGAGGGGAGCCTTGTCAGAAAAAGATCAAGTTTTAAAAACTGCTACGGGGCTTCTGAACAAATTAACTCCGCAAAAGTTTGATGTTCTCAAAGATCAACTTATAAACTCGAGGATTAACTCAACATAAATTCTGCTCGACGTAACATCTCTTATTTTTGACAGAGTGGTGACAGAACCAATATTTTTCCCGATGTATGCTGAGTTGTGCGGGGAACTAAGTTGCACACTCCCTCAATTTCCATTTGAAGAGCCAAATGAAAAACCAATAGCATTCAGGTGGATTCTTCTTAACACTTGCCAAACAATGTTTGATGGTAAAGATAATCTGCGAGCTGAAATCAAGGAAATGACAACCCCAGATCGAGAAGTTGAACGCCGTGACAAGGATGTTGTTTTTCTTTCTTTTTTTACCTGGGCCCTCCTATTAGGGAGTGAGGCCCAGTCGTGCTCTGATACCATGCTAGTTTTAATTCATATGAGATATGAGAGATATTCGATATATTATTACAATAATGAGTGTTCTATATATAGGGAACATAAGGTGACCATCCATGAATGAATGCGTCCCTTGAATAATCAACAACTATTTATTATTATCATTTACTTATAATATACTATATTTAATAATCAATAATAATTGTATTATTAATTATTATCTTTAGAGAATGTCTTCTCGATGTTGTCTAAACATCAACACTAGTTTGACTTTAGTTGATTGGTCTTGAGTTGAGAGAGTTTAGTCTATCATGCTATAACATATGATTTGTTGCAAATGAATGGCCCCACATACTATTGCCCAAGTTGAGTTTGGCGCTCATCCTTTGTAATACTTGGAAAAAATAAATTAAGCTCTTGTTTTTTCAACATAGGAGATGCTCCCTGGGTGATTCCATTTTAAGATGTGAAATATAACCCCATCTCTCATTTTCTCCTCCAAAGGGGTTGTATTCTTGGGCGTTTTTGGGCATTGATGACATTGGTTCTTTAAGGCCACCTCACTTCCATTGACATATTTGTAGAGAAGCTCCTTGATTTTAGTTACTCTTTGGATGCCCTTGATCATATTATCTCTCACAATAGGAGAGTTCATCAAGGCAACAAGGGATGAAATTGATTGGAGTTACATCAAATACTTGGGTCTCCCTTCTTTAGATTCTTGGCCCTAAGATGGAATTTTGGTATCAACACTTCATTTATATGGAGAATGGCCTCAATATCCATGTTGGCTACATTTAGTGTCATTGAGTTTATGGCCTTAGGATCTACTTGACTAGTTGTGGGCTTGCTGACATAAGTAATGGATCGAGATGTACCATGTCATCCCAAGGTTCGAGATGATTTATGAGATGCTATCTCTAGGAGATCGAATGAGAGGAACACTTTGTCTTTAGGTGCCCTAGATACTATGAAATTTGAAGGAGGTTTTATTGCTTGTTCTGATACATGTGTGGTTTCCTTGTGACCATTTTTCGCTACCCTAATCAAAGATGTCTATGATTATATGCTTCAAATGCAAGAGTTTGCGAGGCCTTTACAAGCTCAATTTCGTGTGGATTTCATTAGGCTAATTTCCTTTCTTTTTCCCTATCTGATCTCATGGAGGCACTACTTGTGCTAGATTGATTTTGACACCTGTGAGTTGATCGGTGGTTGGTTTATGAAACAACTGGCTTCCTCTTGTATGTTTGGTAGACATGTTACTTCATGAGATATCAGTGATAAAATTGCTCACAATGGAGTACAACCTCCAAGGTCAATACAAGCAACAAAAGAAGCTTGAACTTCATCATGAGATTCTTCCCATCAATCTCAAATCTTAGGAGAGATAAGTCTTCTCGCTCCACAACTCCTTCTAGGATGGTACAACTAGTCCCCCCGATTTATGGGCACTCTTTTAAATGCATCATTAGGATTTGCATCGGTTCCATGAGGACATGGATGTCTCTTCTCCCTATGTTTTTATGGTCTAAGCCAATATGAGATATATTGGCATTTTCTGTCTCATTGTCTATCTTGGAACAAAAGGGGTGTTCCATATAGGTGGAGAACCCTCCTCTAGTCCTCTATTTGATGGAGAGTTATGGTAGATATTTTGGTTAGTTTCTTGTTTTCAAACAATTGAATAATGAAAATAATCAAGGCTAGTCCATGATCATATCAATCGGTTCTAGCTCTGTGATGTTGGTTTCTAACTAGAAAATTAAACGCTCGAGCACACGAGCCTTTTTCTTTGCATCCATCCCTTTACAACTATTAATGAGGACATAGATGCCTCTTCTCCTTGTGTTTTTATGATCATATTAGTATCTGATATACTGTTATTCTTTTCCTCATTGTCTATCTTGATACAATATGAGCTCAATAAACTTATGGGTTGATAGTGAGTTTCTCATTCATTCTTTTCATGCTACTATACTATGAATATGTTTAACTGATATATTCCATTTGGCTTCTTCGTTGTCTGGATGTCTGGTTGATAATTGTTTGATATCTCTTCTATTGTAAATGAAGCATATTATATGGTTTTATGCTTTTATTAGAATACCAAGCATCCTCTAATTTTATTAATGTTGCTCAAGTTCTTTTGTCTACTCTGCAACATTTTCTCTGTCTTGTTTTTTCCACAAAACATGCTTATAAGACACCCATTCCTTATAAATCTAGATTTCCTCCATGCATACTTGTTGATCCATGTCTCACCTTTCAATCCATGTCTTGTATAAATCTTCTCCCAATCCACTATCCCCTTAGTTTTCTTAATCCAAAGTTTCTTATACTTGGCCATTTTTTTTATGTGTGCAAAGCCTTTTACTATCACAATACCCCCGCGCTTCGTATAAATACTTCCTTTGCACTCCACATTGATATTTCTCCGCATAACCCAACACTTAGTTTATTTTCAACTCTTGGTGTGAAGAACTCACCTACTTTTTCTCCTGTACTTCTGCATTTCCGTACTCCACACGTATTACCTCTGCACTTTGCACATGACCTTTCCCGCATTGCCCATACTTAGTCTATTTTCAACCCTTTTGTGCAGAGAACCAATATCACTTCCCGTTCCCGCACTCCTACACCTCCGCACTCCCAATAGTTTCACACAACTGATTCTTTTAATCCACATGCTTTGCTCAATAATCAAGAGTCACTTATGACACATTAATTTGCTCTGATTTATGAGGAAAGGGTGGCGATTTAGGACCAATGGGAAGTAAATGTCCCATTTTTCAAATAGCTACTTTGTGGTTTCTATTTATGATACTCATATTTCAAAAGTAATTCATATGTGTGGAAATGACATTTTAGTAAATACCCTGCATGGACTTATCCCTTTAACAATTCAAGCTTTGTAATTCATTACTATAGTTTCACATATACCAAAGTGCATTGAAGAAACACAAAGTATGGAAAATATAAGGAAGAAGGAGCCTTTTTGTGGTGATACAATTAATTCTCTCGCAAGGCACAACAAGGAAGAAAATAAGTTGCAAATAGAAAATGTCAGTGTAAAAAACAAGGTAATTCAGAAAAAGATCTTAGAAGTCGATGCTGCCTCAGGAGTCAGACCCTCTGGAATCCTGAAATTACATTTTTATACAAGTGATGCTCTTTCCCATTCAATTTTGGAGCAAGAATTTGAAAAGTATTAAGTTAAAAAAGATAATAAATGAGCTTGAGAAAGCTTTGACTCCAAAGCTACTGTTTACACAACCACTAGTCATACTTCTGTCATACTAGATTCCACCAAGTACACTAGAAACCTCAATCCGAGTAAGAAAATATTCCCAACTATTGAGTGGAGTAAGACTCTATGTTGCTGAAAATATTCCCAACTATTGAGGTCGGTACTAGACTACAGAGTTTATCTCAAAGGATTACAATATTTACTAAATATTTGAAAAAAAAATTAGAGCATGATGAAGGCTTTTGTAATAATGAGGTAAAAAATTTCATTGCACGGGTCACTAGCTTGAGTGATCATCATAGAAATCAACAACAATTTCCCTCAAACAAAATAATAAAACAAATAAGGTCAAGATGGGAAGCAAGGGTAAAAATATTAGAAGATAAAATTGTTGATTGTGAGAAAATCAATGAAAAAAGAGGAGAAGCTTTTCTAAAAGCATTAGATATTATAAGATAACTACATGGCCCATAAATTTTAATAAATTTTGGAATCATAACCAAGGAACAATTAGACAAGGACTTAGCTGCTGTGAAGACTTCATGGGCCGACGAATTTGACAACCTCATAGAGTTCCCTGAAGAACTTAAGCATTGACTTGTCACATTTGTAAATGAAAACGAGGACCACTTGTTAGCACTTGATGAACTCCACGTGGAATATAAAGAAATAGAAGAGGATATTTCTGTGCTTATAGTTAAGCAAGAAATCACCATCCCACTGATAAAGGAGTGCATAATTGAATGGCTCAAGAAGTCATTACAAGAGATCAACGATCCAAAATAACTACCAAAGACAATTACCTCAAGCGAACCCTGAAGCTCTAAATCACATAAAGGTAAACCTCCAACAACACAAGACAAAGAGTGAGAACATTTCCTTCTTAGTAAGTCAAGCATCTGTTACATTTGGCCTTCCTTTTCTTTTCTTTTACTTAATTAGTAATCCCTCAGTCTTATTTGTTTCATTATTTGTGAAAACCTAAGACCGATTTCTAATTGTTTCCCTTTATTTCTTCTATTTAATGGTCCATGGGGCCCCCCTTCCTAGTCCGTTTGGACAAACACCTTTTACTTTTCTGAATATTATAAACATTTTAAAAGACAATTGTATATCTTTTGAGGTTCCCATAGAACTATTTGGGATACATTACTAGTGATTTTTTAGACTTTGAGTTTTAAGTTGGATTTTCAAGTGTGTGTCCATCAGTGTTTCAATTTTCAATCAAATATCATCTTAAGTTCTCTGCATATGTGGCCATTTACTTTCACTCTGCCAAATGATATTTTCCACTTTACGTTTTGATGGAAATGTTTCTTGTGAGGATTCCTATTTTATTTTTATATGGACAATCTTGTACAATATGTTCAATTTTGATTGATATTGTAAATATTTATGTGAATAAGCCTGGTCTTATCTCATGCCTTTTTTTCATTATGAGTATTTGTTTTTGAAATAAACCTGGTCCTTTTTCGGTTTTTTATTTTAATTAGGTAATTTATTCATATAGAGGAGTACCACATCTTTAAAAACACATGGGGATTTATCGTTGTGAGGTTGTTTTCAAGACTTGAGAGTCATATAGATCAACAATACTCCATATTAAAAGTATTTTCCAACAACATTTTGTTTTTCCATGGATTTTTATTACAATTGTTACAAGATACACACAGCCTTCATGCCCATCTTTATCCATATTGTGTATGTTCACTTTTAGTGTTCAAAATTTCAATCTTTATCCATATTGTTTATGTTCACTTTTAGTGTTCAAAATTTCATTAGGAATTGCATTCCTTAATCTTCTTTGATCACGACGAATCTTTGGTAGTGGATTTTGTGTTTAAGCATGGTATATGATATACAATATTGATAAAGCTAATGTAGAGAAAGTCTTGTGTTTTTGTTTGGATTTGGATTGTGTGATTTTGTTTTAAAAAAAAATAAACTTCCACCTTCATGCAATGTTCTTAAAATTAGAAACCTAGTGGAATTGGAAAATCCAAAATCTTGAATCTAACAAGGAACTAGGACAAAAAATAGAAAGAAAAAATAGTTGTATAAAAAATACATAAAATATTCAAATTTTACTAATTGTTTTGTATATTCCTCTATATCAACATATATGTATCATGCCATTTTTCAGAGTGTGATACATATATGAACCAAAATACATAAAAATTGAGACTCTAAATAGCCTCTAGAGTCCCCAAAAAATCATATTGCAACAAATCACTACACCATATCATCAAAATCATAATGTAGAACAAGATCCTCATCATCGCAAAATAATCACAAACAAGCAATTATCATTCTACAATATTACAATCCCCCATCCCATGAGATGTAGAGGATCAAGGCTACATTATTTTATTTCTTATGCTGCTAAAATATTGAAAAATTGTTAGCATTTACTAAAATTGGAAAAACATATTAATTTGTAATTTCTTTGTGTGAGATCCTAGCCTCTAGGAGTCTAAGACCATTACCAATCCTGAAATGGGGATTCCACTTTTAACTTTTAATGTGGGTGTGCTATCATTATATAACATTGTATTATGGTTTAGGACAAGAGGAAGGTAAATTTTTATTGTTTTCCCCCCTTTTTTTGTGTTTTGGGGGCCTTGTGTTGGATTACTTCCGAGCACATTGGTTTGCATGGTTTGGATAAGAACTACTATGAAGGAGTTCCTCTTTAGATTTTTAATGAACCAAGACCACTTTTCAATGAAATCCCTCTTACTTGAACTCAACCAATTTTCATAACATTTGTTTCACTTAAACTTCTAATTGAGTGGTTTGACATGCACTTTGGGAAACTAGTTTCAAGATAAATATTTACCTAGTATCAATTGTTTGCAACATGTTCATGTATTTGGTCATGAAAGTTCTCTAAAATATTTTAACCCCTTTCATGTGTGTGCGTGTGCGCGCACATGCACACTTATGTCTGTGTGCATGTCTAAGTTTTACATGTATATGTGTATCCAAATATTTGATGTCATCATCTATGCAGCAAATGTTAATAATATACATCTAGCATTAAAATATATCGTGAGTCAATAGAAAATATATTTGGGTTTGCAATAAGTGCGTTATATAATATGTTTTTTAGTTTTTTTTTTCCCTCATTTTCAAACATAGAAGAAGGCATTGAAAGAAGAAGAGAAATTCACTATTTTTTTTTCTCAAGCTAAAGGTAAATTTTCCATCGCCATTAATGGATTTATTGTGGAGTGATGATTAATTCACAACTAGTATTTTGTTTGTTTTTTTATATTTAAGACATGGATTAGAATGTCCATTAAATTTCACCCTTCTTGTTGATTTTTAATGGGAGATTTAATATTTCAAGTAGATCAAACTTTTTATTTGTACCATTCAATTGTGTTAATTTCCATTTCCTTTTGTAACTTAGATTTACTCATTGACCTATAAAAATGTCAAAGGCTTTGGACCCATTATGAGAATATGGTGAGTTGCTTGAGTCTCATAACAAAAGTTGAAACTTTTTATTTGTACCATTCAATTGCGTTAATTTCTATTTCCTTTTGTAACTTAGATTTACTCATTGACCTACAAAAATATCAAAGGCTTTGGACCCAGTATGAGAATATGGTGAGTTGCTTGAGTCTCATAATCAACAAAAGTTGGCTTGCAGGGGAAAGGAAATGAATGACACAAATGATAGCTTGAAATACCACCTTGCAAAAAAATTAAAGCATGAAAGGATCTAAAATTTAGTGTTAAAAGCTTAAAAAAAAAAAAACCACTAATTCAAATTCTTATAAGAAATTTCTTAATTTTTCACAATTGCATTAAAAAATTGGCTTAATGAATTAAAAATCAGCATTCAAACATTAAAATTAAAAAAACCAGAACCCATAACCAAAACAGAACTTGATGAAGGAGTGGGCTAACTCTGGAGAAATCTTCCCTCTCTAGTTACTTTTCCAGTAGGTCCTCTACGGTTTTAAATTTTCGACCAATCCAGAGTTCTGGTCGATTTTCTGAGTATCTGGATTGATTTAAAATGGGGCAAAACCCCTAGATTAAAGTTCTGAAATGCATGAAACTTTGATTCATATAAACTCAGGCAACCCCTGAAAATCTGACGAGAGTCAAGTCCATTTTTTTTTACCCAAAAAACAGGTCTGTTTGCTCCCGAATTAACCTATTCCATGGATGAATTGTTAATAAAAATTATCCACTACATCTCCAAGTGCTTTAATTAACTATCTATCCATAAAAAAAAAAAATGCAATTACATCACTTCACCTTTTACATCAATTAATGACCTTCAATCTGCAAAAACATGGTTTCTTCATGCAGTAAACAGATACAGGCTCACCTACTCTCCCAATAAAGGGGCTTCTTCCTTGGAAGAGGACTTCGCTGGAGACGAAGGAAATGAACAGAAGCAGGAACCCACATACCAAGAGACTGTCGATCTGATCTGTAGATCTTGGACAAATTCAGACTCAGAATCGACCGAATCAAATCGCCTCTACGTGTATATGCCAAGACGGGGTTCGACTGGTCTCTTAACCTTGCTGAGAGAATGCTGCCTATTAGTTTTTGATGGCGAGTTGGATTCCCTCTCGAGTTTTTATAGTCTGCTGTTGCATCGAACCCTCAATGTCTCTAGATGTGCAGTTCTGAATTCGATCTGATGGCGATGCCTTTGCCTGAGTATCCCTCTCGAAAAGCCCACGTTTCCTCCTCACTTTGAAGTCGTTGAACAACACTTAGACTGGTTATGATTTGATTGGTTGCAACTATAACCAAATTGTTTTAATGCACAAAAGGCCAATTCTCATCCAACGAATCGACCTTACATGGATCATTGAGGTTGATTTTACGGAGGCACATGGGTGACATGTCAATTTGCTAGCCATGGATCATTGAGGTTGATTTTATGGAGGTAAGGATGGTAAACCGCTAGGTCACCTATTATATTACAGGCCTAATCCCAAAGGACTCAAGGCTCGAACTCGTGATCTCTGGCTCTCCCATCTCTTGGAAAGTGTGTGCACTTCTTATCAATTGAGCTAACCCTTAGCGCTTGGGGATCCTTAGGAGGGGATGAAGGACCATGAAAATGTATCTAGGGAACACGTTGAGATACCCCCAAATTTTAGGAAATCTCATGGGAAACATTGGTCCACTTTGCTTGAAATTCTTAAAAAAGTAAAATTTTAAATATATTAAAAACAATGACGACTGTTCACATTTAAGTTATGGTTTAGATTTTTTTTGTTTTTGTTTTTAACAAAATTTACTTTGTTTCCTCATCGTGAAGACGTAGGAAGTGTGGGGGACAATCCTCCCATCTAGTTGAGTGCAACATGCATGTAGCACTGGGAATATGTGATAAATCAATGTAAAAAAATGTTTGTACTGCCAATCAATCTCTTAATGAAATGGGTGAAAGGAAAGAAGAGAAGGAAGTTTTGAGATTTAAACGTGTAGTTGGAGGAGTTACACAAAATTCAAGAATCACAAACTTCTAAGGGATAGGGGAAAGTGAGAGCCTCTCCCTAGCCTCACCTTCCACAATGCCCTCAACAAGCTCACTTTTCTTTGTTATAAGAACCACCACTGGGGCACAACCTTCTATAAGGTGAAAGGATACAATAAAAGATAAGCAATAAGAATACAATATTGTAGGTAGATGTTTTCTATGGAATGAAATTCCTTTCACATTGCTAATAACAACCCATTATACCAATTAATGTTTGTTGTTGTTGGTTTGGGGTACAAGGTCCCAACCTATGTCGAGTTGAGAGGACCTATCCTTCAAAATGAAAATCTCAATTGCACCTGTAGATTGGAGGAGATTAGGGAATTATGGGAAGTCACAAGGTGCACTGCGATGTTAGACTATTGGATTGATGGGAAGAGCAAGACCATTCTTAGTTTCTTGGTTAATTGTCCTAGGGTGACAATGTTTCTAAAATATGTCGATGCATTCACATATGTTAAAGATGCAACATTTTTATATGATTTGTTGGATAGGTTCATCCAAGAGATAGGTCTGCAACATGTTATCCAAAGTCATAATGGATAATGGTGTTATTTATGTAGTTGTTGATAAGTTGCTTATGGTGAGGTATCTAACCTTGATTTAGACACCTTGGGTTTTTTATTGCATTGATTTGGATTTAGAGGATACACACAAAAATTATTATATTTAGGATACCATTGAATTGACTAAGATCACAACAAAATTTAATACAATCATGCTTTTGTTCTTAGCTTAATGAAAAAAAATCATAGGGAGGGAGTTGGTCTATCCTACAATAACATGTTTCACCACTAGCTTCATTTCTATTTGGTCTCTTTGCACTTGTATGTTGGAGGTGATGATAATGTTTATTCTAGATTAGTGGGATGCTCGTTCATACATAAATAAAGTGGATTGTCAGGCCATAGGCAATTTAGTGTACTAGGAGATTTTTTGGACAAGATTGGAGGAGGTCTATGCTTTTAATAAACCTTTGGTAAAGGTTTTTCACTTGGTTGATGTGGACAAACCTGTAATGGGCTACTTGTACGAGCCATGGATAGGGCCAATGAATCTATTTGTACCTATTATGATGACAAGGGGGCAAGGGATTAGGTAGATGATCATTGATATGGAAATTGGTCAATGATCATTATAACAATACATTGCATCACCCCATTCATGCAACAAGACTCTACCTCAACCCCATGTTCTCTTAAAATCATGTGATTTTAGATTTGATGCTACAATTATGACAAAATCATCTCATGTGTTTAGAGGATGATGCCAAATTTGTATGAATGGCCAAAGATTTCAAAAGAAATTTAGATATATAGGTTGGTTGTTGGTTCATTTGGCATTGACATGGTTGTTCAAAACATGAAGACTATAATGCTATGTCAACTTCATTTTGTTTAAAATTTCAACGTCTTTTCTTTCCATCCTATTTGCTATTGTATAGAAATATAATCTAAGTCTATTCTTATTTTTTCTCTTATTCATTGTAGATCCTTGGTGGACAACCTATAGTGGAAGACTACCCAATTTACAAAAAAATACCATGAGGGTGTTTAACCAAACGTTAGGAGTCAATACATGATTTAGTATCCATGGGTGTTGTATCATTTGACATTTTATACATCAATTTTGTTTTCGTATTTATGTGGGTATTGTTGATGATTACAACTATGTGAGACATCCTCCAGGACACAGACTGAGTGAGTCGGCCTTTGAGAGAGCCCATGAGTTGGGTGTGCCCATGAGATGGGTGTGTCGTTCCTCTTTGAGACGTAGATGGGACGTTGTGTGCCCCTGTGTAGGGAAGATGCCCATGAGATGGGTGTGTGGTTCTCTCTGAGACGAAGATGGAACGTTGTGTGCCCCTGCGTAGGGAATATTCCCATGATATGGGTGTGTC
>ML811466.1:0-44795 GCA_009831015.1 Picea engelmannii
TTTATATTCAGTGTCTCTTGCGCGCACTGAAGGGGTCAAGTAATGTTGAGTCGCTGGACTTCCTACTTCTTGCATTGATAACAGTATTAAAAGCCCCAAAGTTCCTTGGTACAAAAAAAAAAAAAGAAAAAAAAAAAAAAAAATACTGCTTGACGTATCGGTTGTTGTGTACTTGACGAGGTTATTACACCAGTCAATTAATTGAAGACTAGTTGACTAGTTAACTCAACTAGGTGGCAGTTCACTCCCGTAGCTTCTTGAGAGACTAGAATAGGTGGCAGTTCACTCCCATAACTGCTGGTGTGTGTCCAGATCACTCTAGACCACCACTATGGCAACTTGGTTCACCTCAAGTTGAACTCATTGAGTTATATAGAGTATATCATGTGTAAATTATTCATTATTCACAACGGTTAATGATAATTATTTCCATTCTTTCTCTCCTTCTTCTTCTTTTTCCAATTCTCTCTGCAAATGTGTATATCATTGTTTATCTAGATCTATTTTGTGCAGGTCAACACATTTATAGATTGGTCGACAACCTCTGCAAGCCATGTTGAATACCATCAACCAGCCGATGCGAGTCATGCTGGGGGCACAACTCTAGTTTCCATGAGTCATACTGACATCACATCTCCAACCTCGGTCAACCCTGTTGGAGAATCTTCGCCAACCTATGTACACATGTGGGGGATGAACCACCAACCTTTGTCGGTCGCGTTGAGAGCATGTCACCAACCATTGTGAGTGATGTTGGGGACATTCATACGATTGAGAAGACTCAACGTATAGGACGTAAGCCCAAGTTCCTTTGTAGGCTTTACAAAGGAGGCCATTTAACTCGCTTGTGCCCTACTAATGTTGTAGTAGAAGAAGTGAAGTCTTGGTTTGATAACCCTTCAGGTTCGGATTTGTCGTTGGTTTCCCAACATTCCATTTCTCCTTTGATTGACACAACAGTCATGCCGATGCAGTTTTCGCTCGACACTGCTCCTGTTTTGAGGAGAAAGGCTTCTTTTGACCATGTCATTAACATTTCTAGTCCCGTACCTTCTGAACAAGAGAGAGTTTTACTCTCCCCGAGTACTCTCCCTTCAAGTCTTAGAGAGGTTCCCTTTTATTGGGATGGTCTTGTGGGGTATCAAATTCCTTCTTCTATACCCTTTCAAATAAGGGGCGTTCTCTGATATATCATTAAAAAGGTAACCTCTGTGAGTATTTTACCCCCCTATTCTTGGAAATCTCTGGGTTTTCCCAAGCTTGTGTTATTTGTTTGCAAGTTGTTGACCTTTCGCAGAATTCCTGCACAGGAACCCTGGCCTCCCCCATGACATGCTGCTTAGAAAACTCCCAATGAGTCTAGTTTAAGCTCTTTTCCGAATCTCTCAAAAAGAGAAAATATTGTCAAGTGAACTTTTCTCTTTCACACTCGTAAATTGGATTTGAAATGATGTCTAATTGGTGTAAGTTTACCCCTTTTTCAAACCAAGTAGACTAATATTACAAAAAAAGAAATCTTTGGCATTAAGTTTTAATTTCATCTCATTCTCTTGCTTGCAGTATTGAGCCTATTGTTGGTTCTCACTTTTGCATTATAATCCTATCACCTCAACAATTTGCATCATCAGCCAAGAAGAGCCTTGTTTATATCCTTTGCATCTTGACACCCTATACCCAAGAGGAAACATTCCCCCGAGTGTCCATCTCCTGCATGCACCTCCTTGCATTGAGCATAGGTATGTTCCACTATTGGAACTAGTTGCTTACTTGCGACACTCATTTCCTCCCATGTATCATAGAATTCGTTTGAATATGAAAAAACAAAAAAAGACTTATATAGGTAGCAGTCATGTCACCTTTGAACAGACCACAAAATTTTTAAGTCCACTTGTCATCAAAATTTTGGGTTTAGCATGACCTTAGGAGGTTGAGCTCGTTACTTAGAGTTTACTCCCTCGACTGGTTACTCTTCCAGTCCCTATGGAGATTTTGATTGATGCCTCCTGCATCACAAAGTTTCATCATTGATTCTATGCTTCTAGATTCTTACATATGTCTCATGCTCTTGTTCAAAGGATGTATATCAACCTGTGTCGGCCATTCTGCAGAAATCTTGACTTTGCATGTCAGCCATACCCTCAGTGTGTCTTAGATTTACATGAGGTTGTAGTCCTATCGTGCACCCTGGTCCTACTTTCATCATTGGTAGGTAACCTTGAACCTAACAGTCGACATTTCATCCTTGGTCGTTGACTGGGGGGTTTCCCTTATGTTCGACGCCAAGAAATATATTCACACATTAGGATTCATGCAATGTATTGGATGCCATTAGTGTCATTGGTGGTTTCCTTGCCTTTGTCAACAATTTTCCTTATTGGCTACTATTCAGAGGGTCTTTTTCATGTACCACTTGCATCTGGAACACACAAAATATGCACAGGGTCATTGGTTCCTGAACATGTTTGTCGTCCGATTTCCTCCAAATCATCAAGCTCCTTCTTTGTAACTCATGTTGAATGACAAGAGATGCCTCAATTCTTTGCTTTCAATGGGTCTCCTTCCATCGACTTCAGCCCATCTATTCTGGAAATGAGACCTAGAGTCCTATGAGTACCTAGAGGCTTATAGTCAATGATGGTAGGTTCTCCCGCCATCGACAGTTGGGAATACATCAATGTCTCCTCATCGATGGATTCTTCAAGTGTTCAACCTTGACACCTTTATTCACACTTGTAAGAATGTACTCGGTGCCTTGATACCTACTTTCATTATCGATAGGTTGTCTCATGTTTGTTAACGGTATACCTTAATGACCGGTAATCAAACGAAGTCTCATTGTGCTTGACCTCAACTCCTTTATTCACACGATGTAGACTTACACCTTTGGTGGATCATGTAGAAGACTTGAAGACATTAATTCATAGTCGCAACTTTCTTGAGTTGTTGCTATCTTTCATTGGACCTGTAACTATGTGACTTCAGTGATCATGGGAGATCAGATTGTACTCCATTGTGTACAGATATCTTCAGATTGATTTTGAGACTAGTTTTATTGGGCCTAGTTCGTGACTATGACAGCCTTCGGCATGTAGCCACCTTTGTATTGCCTATTCATGGCCATGAACAATTGTTTGTTATATTTTCACATGGATATGTAGTATAATTCAAATTGGCAGCCATGTGCGCAAAGTCAATACAGATTGTAATATTCGCATGAGCAACTAGTTCTCCCAGTTGGGTCTCCATTACTCCACTTCTAGGTATTATAATGTATTTCGACCATTGTAGATACTCCTCTAGCCTCACACATTAGGGGGCATATGTTATAGAAAGATTTACCTCACCCTATGAAAATTTTCTTAGAAGGCCTTTTTCCATTTCCCTATGCAGACTTGAAGTCCCTTTTTGTAGTTCCCAGAGCTAAAGATAATATTTTTCCACATATACGCACCCTAACTATTATACAACATGTGTATACATAGGTTGAACCATTGCAACCCACGTACATCGGGGTTTGTGCCCAAAATTAAAAATGGTGTCAGGTTTCCATGTCACGTCACGGGATCCATGATCCTTGAACTTCCATATACTGGAAACGTTTCGACTTGGCCCTTCAGTTCCATTTGAAGGCTATAAATGGGCCATATCCAAACTATGGAAGCGAGGAGAAGAATTCAAATTTGAGAGAAAAGTTACTCTGGAGAAATTATTCACTTCATATTGAGTCTGAATCCCTTTATCCTTTTAATTTTGAACACATTGTTTAGCCCCCAAGCTCTTCTCTACTTGATTGAGAACCTCATTATCTGTCTTATATGAGCTTGCCTTTGGTGGAGGCCCATCTGGAAGGGACTTAGTTTCTCGGTTCTGAACCATGCCGACATGGAAGTTTGTAATTCATACACTTATGTTGATTACATTTTAATAGAAATACTCTTTTCTCATCCAATTAATGTCTTGAAAATATTTGAATTGTTATTCCATGGGCATATTTGTTATGAATATTGATGGATTATGCTATTGAATGTGATAACTTTATATATTATCACCATATGCTTGTGTTTCTTAGTTGTTGAGGACAAGTTGTAGGTGTATTGCTTTGAGTCAAGTGCTCAACGGTGGACCTCATCGAACATCTAGATGAGGTAGGCTCTTTATCTTGTCTTGTTAGCATATTTTTTTATATAGCATACTTGATATTAGAGTTGATTTATGCAGTCATTTCCATCTATTGTGGTTTACCCCATGCCATAGAGAGATTTTCCTTGTAACATATATCTGATTGAAGAGTTAATTGTCACATAAATTGATTTTGAAAGGTTTGTTTGAGTTCATTTGAGTGAATCGATTGGTAGTTCTTGGATAGTTTCCCTTACTCTCTGAGAATCCCAATGAAGTTGGGTTGAGCATCCAAAAGATATGAAGAGATCAAGTTGTTATCATCATTGGTTGTTTGATGCTCTTTGTATATGACCCTTGTCCATTGCTAGATCAACCCTCCTTGGTGAGTTTTCGGGTGTGGTTCTTGTAGTGACATTGTAGTGGGCTTATCCATCATCATATACAATTTACTACAACCCATTTTCTTGCTAATCATTGTTGGTTTGTCTTGTTTGCATTGATATTTCTTGTTTAGATCAGGAAATTTTGCATTCATATTCAAAAACACAAAAATAATGTTGCATCCTAGATTTCTTTTGAAGAATTAGGAAAAATATTGCATTAGTAACATTGTTTGGTTGCCATTTTTTACAAAAGTTTCAGATTTGGATTGTATGTGTTGGTCACTTGGTGTGTGTGAGGATTCAATTTCTAAAGATTGCAAAGAAAAAGGAAAAAAAACCTCTCTCCCTCCCATAGTTAGAGTTCATCGAAGTGAACGATTTGCATCATTATACTTGCATTGTTTGGTTGGGTCAAGGGTCATCACACCATTAAATTTTCGTCCATTACCTTTGGAACTAAGAAACAACCTCTAAACACAAGCCCCTAATCTAAAATTAATTAGACGTTTTCCTTTGATAGAAACAACCACTAGATAGGTTTTGGGCCTTGGATTAGGATTGGAGAGTAAAATATCCAAGGCCACAAAACTCAACCTAGAAGTCATTAAAGAGCATGAAAACCCATTCTCTCAACCAATTTCTTGGCGAGCTCCTCTAACACAGGGGTCAAGCATGAGGTCACATCGGGGAAAGTAGGGAGATTACCCCTCTCTGCTTGTTTTGGTGTTTGTGATATCGCTTCGATTGTTACATATACAAGGGTTCTGTTGGTTAACACCTTCAGATCTTTGGGCTTGGCTACCCTGCCCTTATGCACGTTTGGAGTTACAAATGTTTGCTCGACCATTGATTGTTAGGTGGTAACCTTAGTGACATTTCCTAGGGATCCACATAGGTGACTGCAGGTGGGACATACTTGTAGTACCTAAGGAAAATGTTCGTTCACGGTCTCAATTCCCTCGGAGGGTGCCCTCCTTAATAAAGGGTACTTGCACCGGTCAAGGTTGTTTCACATAGATCGTTGTAACTGCTCTTCACACCTTTTTTAGCTAATCTTTTGGGGGACTTGAACCCCCCCATAGGGTTGGTTTCCGGAAGGCCCTTTGAGACAATTGGTTTTCTTATTGTTTCCTAGATTTCATTAGGGGTGTTCTCTTTGAGTATGAGTCTGGGTCGACCATAGGTTGATTTTCCTTTGCTAGTTACATAGGCTATTCTCTACGGCTGAATTATTGCGTTAGTCTCATCAATTATGAGTACTTGAACCTATTAAGGAGGTGCAACCACCTCCAAAAAGACACAACATACTTGAAAAAGACTTTGAAGGGTCCTATTTTTGGTTTGATGAAGCCGACTTGGTTGAGGTAGAAGTGGTCAATGAACGTCTTCCACCCAACTTCAATTTTCCTATAACTAAACCTGATGCCCCTATACTTTTCCAAGGAGATGGAACTGTCGCAGGTAGGTGGACCACTTATGATGGAAATTGTTCTGCAATTTCCCTTGTGTCTATATGAACTGTAGAGGCTTGTGATCAATGTGGATGATCGTCTCCTTTCCCATAATGTAATGTTTCCATTGACGACATGCTTGTACAATGTAATACATTTCCTTGTCATAGGTGGGGTATTTCCAGACAATATCTGAGAGTGTTTCACTATGGTATGCCACCGGATGACCATGCTGAATGAGAATTGCACATATAGCATAGTTAGATTCATTAGTCTCAATATTGAATGGTTGTTATAGATTGGGCAAGGAGAGTACTGGAGATTAGCACAAGCGATGCTTCAGATCATCAAATTCTCATTGTTGTTCCTTCCCCTACATGAGATTTTCCCTACCACCTCCCTTGATCACTTGGATGAGGGCCCATGCAATATGGTAGAATCCCAACACGAACCGTCGGTAGAAGTTGGCCAGTCCCAAGAAGCTTTGAAGCTCAGTTAGTGTGGTCGGGGCTGGCCAATCATAAATGACTTGGATATTAGCTGGATAAACATGTACCCCATGCTAATAAACAATGTATCCCAAGTATTGGACCCTTTTCATGCCAAAGGAGAATTTTTCCAAGTTGGAATATAGCTTGTGTTGTTGCAGAGTGCTCAAAACTTGTTGAATATGTCGCATGTGCTCCTCCCAAGTTTTGTTGAAGATGAGGATGTCATCCAAATATACCACCACAAAAGAGTTGGTGAAGGGTCTCAATACATCATCCATCAACCTCATGAAAGTGGTTGGTGCATTTTTTAAGCCAAAGAGCATGACCGACCATTCAAAGAGACCTTCTTTAGATTTGAAAGTTGTCTTCCATACATTAGTTGGTTCAATGGGAACCTGGTGGTAGCCAGACTTTAGGTCAATCTTGCTGAAGAACTTTTCCCCCTTGAGTTGGTCAAGAAGGTCATCAATCTTGGGAATTGGGTACTCTGTAATCAATGCATAGTCGCCAGGTCCCATCCTTCTTCTGCACCAATACAATTGGGCTTCCACAAGGGAGGAGTTTGGTCTGATGTGCCCCTTTTGAAGAAGCTCTTGGATCTGATGCTTGATTTCATCATTTTCCATCAACGAGAAATGATATATTGGTCCATTAGGCAGAGGTGTGCCGGGGGTTAGATCAATTGGATGCTTGACTTGGCAGTGCGTTGGTACCCTAGTGGGTGAGGAGAATATTTCTATGTACTCTTCCATGATCCCGCCCACTTTCTTCTGCTGCAAAGAGAGGCTCTGTGTAAAGGCCACGAATGTGGTGACAACCTTCTGCTTATTGTGAGAACAGATCACAAAGAAGATGAACTTCTCAGTCTGTGAAATGACCTTACTGCATTTCTTAGCAAAGATTAAAGAAATAATGATAAGCGGCGCTACCTCTGGTATCTTGTACAATTGTCTACCCAAATTAATAATAACACTACGGGGTCTAGAATCATACACAACATGACACTTCCACAAATATGGTTGTCCTAAAAGAACATCACATACTTCAAGGGGAGAAATATCACACAATACCTCATCTTTGAAACGCTTGATGTCGTAGGGTAGACGACACTTTTGGATAACACAGATATCTCTTCCTTGGTGAATCTATTTGATGGTATAGGGTTGTGGTTACAGTGTCTTCGGCAGGTCCAATCGCTTGATGAACTATGCTGAGATCAGGTTCTTCTGACTGTCGCTATCGACAATGAAATGGAGCGGAGCCCCCTTTACCCACATCTGTGAGTGAAAGAGGCATTCCCCTTCCTCTAGTTCTTTTGGTTCACTTGGATGGACTTTGGTGGTAGTGACAGTGGCATCGAGTTCAACATCGATGATCTACTTTTGATCCAAAAATATCTTTTAAAGACTATGGTTAAGTTTTAAGGCATGAGTTCATTAACCATTTAAGAAATTGATGAAAGAGGAAAAATTAATGATAAAACATGGCAACCATATAAAATATACAGATCTGGAAATAAGCACAAGAATCAACAAAACATAACAACAAAATTTGTTAACAGAGTTCGACAATATCGCCTACGTCTATGGGCCTTTGTCTTAGTGGGTGAGGCTTTCTTATTTCTATTCAAAGCTTCAAAAGTACATAATAAAAGTGTCAAATGGATTACAAAATGATCTAGATGTGTTCTTCTAGATCTCAAGAACCCAACACAACTGAATGCACTGAAAACAGATGAATGAAGCTCCTGAAAATGGCCCGCAAAGTTGCTCTCTTCAATGGCTTCCCTGCCTAAAAATGGCTTTGGCTTTACAATTCTTCAACAATTCTCCTATTATGAACTTCTCCCAGGATGCCAAGAACCTCTGTTTTATATAGGCTTGAATTTATCAACAAAATCCCAACTCCCCCCCAAGATCTGGCCTCAAAAAGAGCTCCAGATCCTCCAATAATGGCCAAAATCTCTCAAAACTAGTTGAAAAATCAAATAAAATCCAAAAAATTTAGAAAATAACCCAAATAGGCAAAAAATTGGGTGCGAAACCCTCTTTTTCTAGGCCCCATGTGGTTGAGGGTTGCGATGACGCACTCTAACTCCTTCGTTCCTGGCTCTTGGTCTCCTGGCTTGGTCCATGTGTCCTCGGGCTAAGTCTCCATGCGCACCAAACTGGTTAGGCCCTGGTCACGCGCTTTGGTAGGCTGGCTAGCCCGGCCGACCGGGCGCTATCCCCAAACATCCCCACCAAGAGTTTAAAGGAGTAAGCCATGTGTCATATGGTAGTGGTCATATGCATGTGTGTCGAGGGTTGTTGCCTAGCCCCAACCCTATTCTCTGCCGACGGGACATACCTTACACCTTAAATGTTTAATTGTGACTACAATGGTTAAGTCACAACGTGGGCGGGCCGATAACCTGTCCCTGGCAAAGATCTTCCACCCAGACTGGAGGTCATGGGTTCAACTACCATGGAGTCCATACAATGTTTTCCATAACAACCAACGAAGGGGTGCCACATGGCAGCCCAAGACTGGGCCACGTGGCACCATACCATTCACTCAAATGAGAACATGTGTCAACCAATCATTCACCCACCTGTCTTCCAGCGTGTCTGCTCTATCTTCATGCCAACTCACTGCCATGTCATTGTATGTCCGTATGGCCTATATAGTCAACTGCCACGTCAACACTGTACAGACTGTACAGACTGCACAATCATCAAAATTTTGCTTGTTTGGAAAAATGAACAAAACACGATATCTTTCGCATACGGTGTCTCTTTGAGCCCGCTCAAGTTGCGTTGTTTTCGTAACGACGAGGCCTACGCACAGTCCATTTTGAAGCACTTCTGGGCACTTTTATTTTTAGGCCTTCCTGGACCCATTTTGGTTCATGGATCCATTTTTGAATCATTCCTCCCACTAAGACCTTTTGGTCCTCCAAAAGGTTACTAACTAGTCATCAAGTGTGGGATAGGACACCCCACTTGTTCTCTGTCTTTAAAATGTGTCCTTTGCACCTGTCTTATCAAACTCAACTGTAAAACAACCATGATAACTAAAAGCATATTGTTAGCCACTTGTACTCTGTCACATGTTATTGAAGCCACTATCATCCAAGTTGACAACATTACCAATGACAACATCAGAAATATGACTATAAATGAGCTAATATGTTTGTAATACTTGCACGACATTAGCTTATCTTGAATCATAATATGATTGAAATTCCATTCCACAATCATCTCATGTTCATGCTTAAGATCAATTGCTTGAATTGGGACAATTATAAGTGTGTTGCTTGCATGAGATTCCTTCCTTAATTGTTCCATTGTTTGAAGGGATTGATTTTCTTTTAAGTGATGAGCATGTACAACATATTCCTTGTTTGCTTTGATTAAGTGACATTGATTCTATTCCCTGTAGAAGATTGCTTTGAGATCATACAAATAAGGACTTCCTAAGACCATTCCACATTCATTAAGTGGCACCACATCACATTTTACCTCATCCACAAACTTAGATGAAATTTCAAACTTTAATGTGCATTGCTTTGTTATGTGCAATTTATGGTTGTTTCTTATCCATTTAAGTGAGTAAGGTTTATGATGCATCTGAGTGTTTAATCCCAATTGTTTAAACACTTCCTCTGGAATCAAGTTAGATTGAGATCCACTATCTATCAATGTGTCGACCTTAGTATGTCTAATTATGACCCTTATGTGAAACAATTTACTTCTAGAATCAAATCCATCACCAATTTTACCTGTCAAACCAACCGCTATGATTTTAGATTCATCACTCGAATCCGATCCCAAGTCTATTGGTCGTGATGTTGTTGCAACTGTTTGCCTCCCTTTTCTCTCTTTGAACCACTTCAGTCTCTTCTCGGGATGCAATTTCCAACAATGGTCATCATCATTCCCTTCTCTCTTGCAATGTTTGCAAGAGAGCTTCTCTTCCTTTCTTGCCACTGAATTTTCCTTCTTGCCATTCCACTTCCTTTTGTTCTCTTTCTTTGAAGACGATTCCCCTGATACACCAAATCTTGTTTTCCCTATCTTAATGTATGTTGCTTGAAAAAAAACCTCATCAATATTAGTAGGTCCAAACATAAATACAGTGTTAGGAATATGTGCAGGTAAACCTCTGATATACTTCATAAGAGTTTCTTGGGTATGTAATGGAATGTCTAACATTAATGTCATCTTACGAAATTCATCTGTGTATTCTTTCATTGTTTGTCCCTTTATTAGTTTAAGCCCTTGCCATTCAATTAAAGCCTTCTCTTTATAACCCAAAGGATAAAATTTATTTCTAAGTGCAGAAACAAAAACTTACCATGATGGAAATACATTACCCACTTGTTGCGTGCCATTTTACAACTCACTTTGCCACCATATGAGTGATGTGCCTGCAAGTCGAAGCGATGCCAATTTAATTCAAGTTGCCTCATCCTTGATTTGTTGCACACTGCAATAAACTTCCATCCGTGTGACCCAGTTATCAAGCCTCTCTGCATTGACTTCAACATCATACATGGGTAATTCAAATTTCATATCAAGTTTAAGTAAAGGCATATCCCATTTATGTTTATGGGAAATTTTTCTTGTAGTGGATTTGGAACCCGAACTTGAAGAAGAAGAAGTTGATGGAGAAGAAGGAGGTGAAGGAAGATTTTTATGAGGATCCTCTGCTTCTTCACTTTTGGCCTTTGAAGATTCACCTAGATTCGGTCTCTTTTTTTCCAAGTAATCATCATATAAAACCTTCATCATCTCTGACATGGAGAATAAAGTCTTTCAAAACTCTTTCTCCTCATGAGAAAGTCCCTCTTCCGATGCCATCTTCTCACTTTGAGAAGTTCTCTTTCTCGATACAATCTTAGGATTCTCTTCAACAAGATTTCCTCCACCACGATTAATCTTTTCCCTGGAAATCATGAAAACTCAAAAACCAACCGTCAACTAGCTCTGATACCACTTGATCCAAAAAGATCTTTTAAAGACTATGGTTAAGTTTTAAAGCATGAGTTTATTAACCATTTAAGAAATTGATGAAAGAGGAAGAATTAATGATGAAAAATGGAAGCCATATAAAATATACAGATCTATAAATAAGCACAAGAATCAACAAACCATAACAGAAAAAATTGTTAACGGAGTTCGACAATATCGCCTATGTCTCCGGGCCTTTGTCTCAGTGGGTGAGGCTTTATTATTTCTCTTCAAAGCTTCAAAAGTACATCATAAAAGTGCCAAATGGATTACAAACTGATCTGGTTGTGTTCTTCTAGATCTCAAGAACCCAACACAACTGAAGGCATTGAAAACGGATGAACAGAGCTCCCAAAAATGACCCACAAAGTTGCTCTCCTCAATGGCTTCCCTGCATAAAAATGGCTTTGGTTTTACAATTCTTCAGCAATTATCCTATTCTGAACTTCTCCTAGGATGCCAAGAACCTCTGGTTTATATAGGCTTGAAGTTGGCAACAAAATCCCAACTTTCCCCCAAGATATGGCCTCAAAAGAGCTCCAGATCCTCCAATAATGGCCAAAATCTCTTAAAATTCGCTGAAAAATCAAATAAAATCCCAAAACTTTAGAAATAACCCAAATAGGAAAAAATTTGGGCATGCAACACCCTTTCTCTGGGCCCTTGGTCACATGCGCCTTGCCATGTGGTCGAGGGCTGGGTTGGTGCGCTCTGGCTCCTTCGGTCATGGCTCCTGGTCTCTTGGCTTGGTCCGTGTGTCCTCAGGCTAAGTCTCCACACGCACCAAACTGGTTAGGCCCTGGTCGGTGGGCTAGCCCAGCCGACTGGGCGCTATCCCAAACATCTGCACCAACAATTTAAAGGAGTAGGCCATGGCCCATGGGTCATATGGTAGTAGTCATATGCATGTGTGCCGGAGGTTGGGGCCTAGCCCCAACCATATTCTCCCCCGACGAGACATACCTTACACCTTAAATATTTAATTGCGACTATAGTGGTTAAGTCACAACGTGGGCGGGCTGGTAGCCTGGCCCTGCCAAAGCTCTTCCTCCCGAACCGAAGGTCACAGGTTTGACTCTCAGAGAGTCCATACAATTGTTTCCATAACAACCAACGAAGGGGTGCCACGTGGTAGCCCAAGACTAGGCCACGTGGCACCATACCATTCACCCAGATGAGAACATGTGTCAACCAATCATTCACCCACCTGTCTACTAGTGTGTCTGCCCTGTTAGCTTGCAAACTCACTGCCACATCACTGTATGTCCGTACATCCTGTACAGTCAGTTGCCACGTCAGGACTGTACGGACTACACAATCATAAAAATTTTGCCTCTTTGGCAAAACAAATAGAATGAAATATATTTTGCATACGGTGTCTATTTGAGCCCGTTCAAGTTGCGTTGGGTTTGTAATGACAAGGCCTACACACACGTCTGTTTTGAAGTAATTCTGATCACTTTGATTTTTAGGCCTTCCTAGACCCATTTTGGTTCCTGGATCCATTTTTGGATCAACTTCCCTACTTATGGATGTGATTCAGAGTCAGAATCGGCCTCAGATTTAGATGCCTTCAGTTCAGCCACAAGTGATTGCTTGGAGAAACATTCTTCAGTGTTGTGCCAAGGGATTTTATGGTATCCACACCATTTCCCTGTGTCCTTCTTCGTCTTTTCATTTCCCTTCTTGTGTTGCAGCCTAGATTGGTTGTCCTGAGAGTGGCCATATTTGCTCTGTCCCTTACTTTGTGGGTTGGGGCCACCTTTTCCTTGCTTCGGCTGTGATGAGTTTGCAGATCCAAACTCTCACCTCTTCTGCTTAAATTTATGCTCGATCTTGACAACATATCTATAATCCGTACCCAAGAAGGCGATGTCCAAAAAATCCATTTTTGTTTGAACGTATCTATGAAAACAACCGCATTATTTGAGCACTAGATGTCACTCAGATTCTTTGATACCCAATTTGGTGCATAGGGTATGGAAAATATTGGTGAAATCTGGTATTGTTTGGTCCCTTTCTTGATGCAGGGTGTTCCATTTGGTGTACTGGTCTTTGTAGCTTACAATGAGGTAGTATTGTTCTTTAATGGAATCCCATGTAGGGGAAACAAAAAATATTGCAGATTCCTCTATGGCCCTTTGCTCCGAGTAAGTATCCCACCAGTCCTTAACATGGGGGATGACCTTGAGGAGTGCAAAAGTAATCTTTTCCCCATTGAAAAAATTGTGGACCGAAAAATACCTTTCGAGCAGATTCAAAAATTTACCTACAACATCCGCATCTATCAATCCTTCAAATAATGGAATATCAAAATTTACCTATACCTTGAAGGGGGTTGCATGTATTCTTAATGAAGATGCTTCTCTTGTGGGCAACCGTTGAATGATCTGTGCAAATTTGTCCATCAGTTTGTTCCTTTATCGTGCGAGGGCTTCCTCGAACAACATTTTAAAAGGATCTCATGCTCCATCATATTTCTTTTCGTCCCCCATGGGCTGTTTTCGAGATCGACACGACCGATCTTGCAACGACTCGATTGGTTCGAGTCCCAAATTCTTGTACCTAGATCTTGTCGGGGACATGCACAAAGAAAAATAAATGAAGAGAAAACCTCTCTGATACCACTGATCCGGATTTAGGAGAAGAACAAACTGATTAACAGACTGAATACAATAAACACAAAGATATGAAGAACAACAGAGATATCTAGTGAACAATATCTTCTATTGAATAAATGAAATAGGATGAAATTATAAAACTGCAGAACTGAAACACTTGCTCGAATGGTGGTATCTATTTCTATGAAGAGATGTGGCTTCTAAGCGCATTTGTCTGAGCATAATGATTACAATGAGGCTCCAGAGGCCTTTTTAATATTACTCATGAATTCCAAAACCCTATACATCCAAAAACCTAACCCTAGGAGATGAAACATCAAAAGTTATGTGGGCCCCTATGGGTAAGTTGGTACCTCAACTTCTCGGGGTCGTAACTTTTGCATACGACCTCCGTTTTAGGTGCGTGATAGCCCGTTGGAAAGGTCTTTTAGAGAACTACACATTATGCCATCAAAATTTGACTACGTCTACAGTTTGACTATGGAGAGCAAAAAAAAACATTGTTTAGGGCCCCAAAACGGCCTTGGAAGTACATCAAGATGTGCTGACATGAAAATATACAAAATAAGCCAATTGGATTAGGTGGGAGGCCACCATTATCCATATGGAATATGTGTAGGGCTTCAGACAACCCCTAAAGTGTAGAACCCACAATTTCAAAGAAGTACAAAAGAACGTGCTAGACTAAAAACTGTCAAGAGGAACCAGTTGGAGTAGGTTGGTGGCCACCAATATCCACCTGGATCATAGGGACTGCTCCCCCTAAATCTCATACTGTATCAAAATCATGGTTGTTCTAGTTGTCTTCATGAATACTAGAACTATTTCTTCGATTACTGGAGAAAGTGTCTCGTCATAGCATTCTCCCTTTTGCTAGGAAAATCCTCTAGACACAAATCAATATTTGTACATCTTTATATTGTTATCTGCAACATGATTGATCTGTTAGATCAATCTTGGATGTCATCATTGACTTTCCTTTTGGTCTCAAGGAAAAATATATATCCCAGTCCTTTTGACTGTTTTCCTCCTCAGTCACTGAAGCAAGGGAATCTTCTCAGGAGATTTCATGTCTCCTATAGGTCTTTGAAGCTACAATATTGTCTTCTCAACTCATGGCATCTGTCTGCCAATCTTGGAAGATGTCTCCTTTTCCCATCTGATCCTCTCTGAGATCAGACTCACTCTGATTCTTGATTTCTTCTGAGTCTACAAACACTTCATAGTCTCTACATGATATACTTGGTGTTGAATACCAAGTCTTAATATGAAAATCTAAGTCATACTTCAGAGGAATTCTGCTTCTTGTCAAGCTGACTTCATTATCCTTTGACCAAGTCTACTATGAGTTCTATTCTAATGTTCGGTCATCTTTGGAGCCTTCTGCTCGTTAGAATCAATCTCCATATGAGATACTTTGTTTCTCAAAAGTAGCTTCGTCTTCATCTTCTTTGGTGCATGGATGTATATGGTCATGTATACAACTTGGATAGTCTACTCCATGTCTCATCTAATACGTTGCTTCCTGCAACCATCACTATAGCCTCCTCAGGGTTATCACTTGTGACCTTCCCAGAACAAGAACAACAAGGGAGAAACAACAAACATGAATAATACTCTTTATAATAATAATAAAACAATAGCGAGAACAATCGTCACAATAGCTCCTTTAGAGATATCACTTGTGACCTACCTGAAACAAGGGTAAAAAGTAAGAAATACAATAATAAGGAATGAGAGAAAAACTCTTCTAGTGTTGTGATCAATCATTCCTCCATGGTTACCTGGAACCAAAACAAGAAGTTTCTCCTAGAGGAGATGCTAGTTATATCTGGTAAGTGATTACAATAAGCATTTATCTCAATAATTCTCACATGCTACCAAGTATAAAACTTTTTAAAGATTGCTATCTCAACTATAGTGTTTACTTGTAATGAGGTAGTTATCAAACTTGACATGTGCAAATTTGAATCTTATCAACTTAATCAATCAAACCTGGAAGCTAAAGTCTTGTTCTCAAGAATGAGTGTTGTTGTTTTTCTTCCTAGTCTCCTTCACTCAAGATGACAAGTATTCTCTTCAACCTATCCTCTGTACTGAGATAATATGCTTTCTTGACATAAATCTAAGTTAGAGAATAAACTCTGTAATCTCAACTTTAATCAATCTAATACCTTGACTTTAATTTTGACCAACGGTTAGTATGATGGTCATAGCAAATAAATACATATCAAAATAATTGAACCCAGGGTGCATTATTCCTCTGAATGTGTTGGATCTGAGATCCTTTTGGATTTATGATTGTTATTTAGATAAAAGATCCTTTCTTTTGTAAATACCCTTTAAGAGTAACAATTTAAACATATGTAAGTACATACCTTTGACAACATCAGTAGGTAGTGGCACCATCCGACAACAATGATAATAAATAAAAAACTTATAAAAAATTCAAAGGTGCTACAACTGGTGCAAAGAAACTGGTGCGAAGGAACTGATACTCCAACTGAAAGTTAGGGTTTTATGAGGAAACCCTAATTTCCCAAACTTCAAATTTTTGAATTTTGATCTAGGGACTAGATGTGTTGGGCTGAGGCGAGTTTGCTGGAGCTGATTGTTTCAGAAAATTCCAAGTTTTATCCCTTGAAACTTGACCTGTGCAATTCTGGAGTGGTACTTCTGGTATTGGTTCTGGTTTCCTAATTTTCTAGTACCAACCAAAACTAGGGTTTGACTTTTCGGAGAATCTGGCCACTGGAAAAGTTCTCTCAAGCTTCCAAAAGATGTGCTAGGGAAAGTTGCACTTCCCAAGATGGTCTTTGGTAAAAAAATATTCTTCAGTAAAAATCCCTAATTTCCTTGTACGACAACAGTGACGTTTTTAGATACCCAATGAAAGGTTCTCTATTCAGTCAAGCTCTGATACCATGACAATTTTTTACTGTTGTTATTAGATTCTTTCCAAATTACATGAGCATTCAATGCATTTCCAAAACAAAAACATAAATAAGATCACTGAAAGAAGCATAATCACAAGGTATGCAACATTTTATCTTGGGAAACCCTCACGGGGGAGAAAACCCAACAAAAAATTCATCAATAATAGATTTCCAATACAATTCCAAGACTAAGACCAAAACACCAAGAATAAACCAATATTGAGCATGCGCCTCTCTTCTCCTTCCTCCTACAACTGCAACTGCAACTGCAACTGTCTTCAAGATATGCACACTAGATGAGTGAGTGTGAGAGTGTGTAAGTGAGGCACCATCCTCACATATAAATACTAGTTGAGGAGGCATTAGGGTTATGTCTCTTCACTTGGTGGGGACGAATTCTCCTAGAAGTGGTTAAAACCACTTTACAATTACTAGGGGTTGAATTTACAAATACCACTATACAAATGTAGTTTGACTAATCCACAAAAGGGGATTTGATCTTATACAAGATCTGACTAGATCAATCTGCAAAACGCGGACCCTATTTACTTTCCTTTTTAGTGTCTTGGGTATTTCCTTACTAAATAGCTACCACCTTCCTTTCCTTCCTAATGTAGGTAGTTAGATATGGAGCTCTTACCTTCCTTATTCATTCATTCTCCGTCCCTTTGTGAGTGAATGACATAGGAGGGGAAGGATTCACCCATTTTTATCCATATTTATCCAAAACCCGCCTTACCCATACGACCATCTGATCCGTCAACCAAGTAAAGGCTTCACTCAAAGGTGCAACGATTAGGTAATACCAGATGGAAGAGCTCCTAAGGTCACCTCCCCACACTGAACACTGTGTCTAGAAGTCTGTCGACGAACGACTTATGCTAGCTTCCTTCCACCTGAGTAGAGTCCAATAGTCGGTAGGGGATTTGATCTATTAAATAACAACTCAAATATAATTAGAATATTCTTCGAAGTTACAATATTTCAATAGTTTCAAGTTTAATAAATGACTTGATTTACAAAGATCAAAACTATTTTTCCAACATTTTAGGTCTAAAGAACAAAATAAATATCACCACTATTAGGATAAATGCTCATGATGTACATAGTGACATTGGTCACTAGGATAACCTAAAAATGTACTGGGATGAGAAAATTTATAGAATTTGTGATATAGAGGAGGTTGAGGATGAGCACCATTTCCTTTCAACCCACCCTAAAGGTATAACTTTACCTAGTGTCATAACTTAACCACTCCTCAAGACCTCATCGCTTATGAAAACTCTAATGACCTAGGTACTTTCATTGCATTGATACTCTAAACAATAATTACCATGATTCCTTTTATTATATGATAAACATTGTTGGTCTTCAAGAGTATTATTAATATCATTAATTTAATGAGAGAAAAAGGATGAAAGGGAATACTTAAACCTTTTCACACATGTAATATGTTTTGCGAGAGAAATGTGGCTTGAATAAGGAGGAGATTAACAACAGGGAATTTTAAAAGAAGAGGATTTTATTACATAGGAAATTTATGGGAGGACAGTGGATATAATTGAAGGACACAAGAATAATGAGCTCAGATAAATGAGAGGGACAATGTCTTCTTTTGCGACCCATGTGTACCATGTGGAAAGAAGAGTACCCAAGGTTGTTGGGTGATAAAACATTTATTTTGGCGGCTCTGAATAAGGTATCAAGATGCTAGGTGAGATTCACTCCAATAAGCAAAACTGTTATGGCCTTACCTCTTCATGGATGTGTACATTTTTATACATATATATGTAATGTGTGCAAGTATGAACTATGTTCATTGGATGAGTTATAGTTTTTTCTAAAACAAAACAATTTAACTATTGAATAAAATATCGACAATGTTACCCATTCAATTAAGAAGTACATAGAACACAAGATATCATAATGGATTTACATGTCTAAGGAAATCCTTAGTCAAATGTTGCCCTATAAATTGGACAACATCATGCACACGCCCTAGTTTAATCTCCACCAAAGCACATATAAGGAAGGAAGGAGGGAATTCATATTGCTTAGCAATTTTGACGACCCAAAACCTTCCTTTGGGTTTATTGGTTTGCTTATAAGAACTGAATATCTTAATAATAAAGACATTTACTCGATAACATGCTAAATTATCTTTTTAGATTCTTTCCAATATCACATCTTTTCGAGCGTAGAATAGTCTAAACAATAAGATTAAAAAAATTATTTACACTTTTAGATGTTAGTTTATTTGTTTATATTTTCATGCAAGGCCGAGTCAGAGAAATCGTTTCATTCTATGGAAGATATGATTTATGAACAGTCCGTTGTAAGCCCAATAAAACAACACTAGATAAAGTTTAAAAACAAAGTTATATTAATTAACATAAATTAAACAAACTAACAACACTAGATAAAGTTTAAAAACAAAATTATATTAATTAACATAAATTAAACAAACTAACAACACTAGATAAAGTTTAAAAACAAAATTATATTAATTAACATAAATTAAACAAACTAACAACACAAACTAACAACACTAGATAAAGTTTAAAAACAAAATTATATTAATTAACATAAATTAAACAAACTAACAACACTAGATAAAGTTTAAAAACAAAATTATATTAATTAACATAAATTAAACAAACTAAACAGCAACAACATTAATGGTGGACGAGGTCATTTCCCATGAATTAACAACAACATTGTGATCAGGAAAGACTAAACAACGGGCAGTTTAGCAGACTAAACAGCGGACAGTTTACAACTCTATCATGATCAGACTGTGAAGAGCCGAACAATGGCTTCTCCGATTCAAAGATCCGTCGTTCAATCTAGAGCAGAACAAAGCCAATGACAGTTTACAACACAGTCGTTGCAATTGGCCAGAACAGAGCCACCGATGTGGCGAGAGCATAGCCACCGGATGAACACTACGTGGCGATATCACAGTCGCCAGATTGAACCATCATATGCATGCCACGTGGTAAACTCACAGTCGCTAGATCTATCTGTTAGCTACACGACATGTGGGGAGGTCGTAGACGTCGGATCTGACCGTCAGATGTATACCACGTGGCGAGGTCACAGACATCGGATCTGATCATCAGATGCATGCCACGTGGCCAAATCACAGCCGCCAAATCCAGTCATTGGATGAGTGCCACGTGACAAGCTCAGAGCCACCCCTTCTAGCCATTGGATGTGTGTTACGTGGCAATCTTAGAGCCACCCGATCTCGCCGTTGGATGTGCGCCACGTGACAGGATCGTAGCCACCTGATCTCGTCGTTGGATGTGTGCCACGTGGCAAGCACAGAGCCACCCGATCTCGCCGTTGGATGTGTGCCACGTGGCAAGCACACAACTACCTGATCTTGCCGTTGGATGTGCACCACATGGCAACCTTAGAGCCAACCGATCTCCACGTTGGATGTGCGCCACGTGGCAACCTTAAAGCCACTCGATCTCATTGTTGGATGTGCACCATGTGGCCAGCGTCGAGCCACTCGATCTCGTCGTTGGATGTGCGCCATGTGGCCAGCTCCGAGCCACCCGATCTCGCATTTGGATGTGCGTCACATGGCCAACTCAGAGCCACTCGATCTCGTTGTTGGATGGTGGCCACGTGGCACTCTCAGAGCCACTCGATCTAGTTGTTGGATGTGAGCGACGTGGCAATCTCGAAGCCACCCGATCTCCCTGTTGGATGAAAGCCACGTGGCAATCTCAGAGCCACCCGATCTCGCCGTTCGATGGGAACCACGTGGCAATTTCAAAACCCTTGGATCTCTTCGTGTCAAATGTTCAACAAGCTGCTCAACCACAAAAGAAACACACTCCTCTTGAAAAGCACGAGTTTTCAGTGTCGGTTTTGGTACCTTCAGGGTGGTTGAAAAGTCAATTGCATTTCCAATTGTAGACAAACCCTGTGATAACCTCCATCCTAAGTATTGTGCAACTTAGCCCTTAGTTTTCTGTTTTTTTAATTTATACTGGTTTTATTTTTAGATCAAACTGTAAAACATCAGATATAGATACAGAATGAAGGTTGAAAGGACCAGTCCTGTCTCAGTGGAAATTTTGCAATTTTCTTGGGCAAAGGCAAAAATTATAACCAAAATTAAACATGATCAACAATTCAATTATTATGAAGAAACATCACTCACATGCAATTGATGACCATTTAACTCTAACACTATGGGTGGACCTAACTGTTCTTGAGAATTGGATTCTCAATCACCTTTAGAACTGATTTATAATGGTTCCCCTTTTAAATTATCTTGCAAAAATTTGCGTTTATGATGAGTGCTTGCACTGGATAGAGAGGGAAGCATGATATATTAGATAACTGGTGGCATGGTTTTGCAGGGAATATTGTTGAAAGCAAATGGTAATGTTGGTGATGCAGACCACATGTTTGTTTAAGTGATATTACATCTTTCCTTCCTCTTGGATAAAATCCAGGATTCATAGCTTAATTTTGTTGTATGGAAGGCCCAACTGATAAATTTATACCCATTTTTCAGGCCTTCAAGCTCTTTCTTGAGAGAATAGTTTTGTGGGACATTAGCAAAAGCTCTGCAGTTTGTTACAACAGAAACAATCACAAGTCCAACCAATTCATGTACTAACATTTTATTAAGTATTAAACAATGTATTAATAATTAATGGTGAACCATTAATTCCTTATTATGAGTATTATAACATCCATGCAGACCAAGTCCTGTGAATTGTGTCAGTATTTCATATGTTTGGTTATTTAATAACCAAATTTCCAGTAAGAACTGGAGAGGAAATTAGGAGTTATTCGAAGAACGTCTCCATGTTTTCTTTTTGGTTGTTATGTATATATATATTTTAAATGCATTGGTTCTCCAATCACATTTTTGTTATACAAGTATAATTTTATGCCAAGGTAAATTCAGTGACTAATGCTGCCATTTGTTTTATTTTTTAAATATATTTTGAAAAAATCGTCAATTGAAATGAAGATTGGCCTCAATTTATACAAAATTAATAACATGCTAAAGTTTTTTTATTATATATAATATATAATAAAATTTTTAGTAGTTTCTAAAAAGTTTCAATTTTTTTTAAAAAGTAATGTTATTGCTTTGGATAATATACCAACATGCACTAAGTAAACATTTTTTCATGCTATTTTATATGAGGAAATTACCTAGTTTGGGTGATCTTCCCAACATGATGGGGAATTTTAAATTGAAGAAAGAAATGATTTTAATATCCACGAGGCTAACAATAGCCTATGGGACAGACCACCTTAGACATTGATTTATGCATTTCAGCCCTTTTCTCGTTCAACTTGATGATGAGCTCTCCCAATTTCTCCATTGTCCCCTCGCTGAATAAATTATTGCAAGAGCTAGTTGTCAAGATACTTACATAGTTGTCCCTTTTTGAAAGCTTCACACTCTAAAATGAAATGTTTTTCTATTTCCACTTTTCCAGAGGTGCAAAACATACACACCCTTTCTTCCCAAACTTCCTTTGGTCTTTTCCAAAGCCCGGTTTCACAACGAAGTTGATGGGAATTGGTTTTTAATTGAGCAATAAACATTTTGGCTCTCCAAGAAATATTGGCCCCTATGTATGCTTTTTGATGATGATTGTAAGTGGGGTTAAACTCTTCAATATAATACTCTTTCTTTCTCCCTAGCCCTTTATCTCAGGTTCTCTTGTGGAACCTATCAATAACAAAATCCTTTATCTCTTTACTATTCGTAGGGCACCTGTTCAAGTGAATATCCCATTTACTAAGCCATTTAATATTTTGTCGCATCCATGTCTTCTTTATTTTGCACAATATGTTGTTGAAGACGACCTTAGGCCACCGACCATCTTCCATTTGCTCAATTGTTTTTAGATATCTTATGAGATGCACCATAACAATTGTTTCAATAGGAGAAGCCCCCATTTCACTCAACATGATATCATAAAGAACTGGAATTTTAATTTTAAACTTGTTTGTAATCAAGTGTTTTTGAATCTTCTCAATTTGCTTCCACTGTAAGTCAGATGTACTGCTGGCCCACACTTCACAACCATAGAGAACCACCGAGATCACTAAAATCCCAAAGAGATTTTGCATAGTCTTCCAATCCTATAGCTTTGCCTCTTTGCACCTATTTAGGAAAGCATAGAACACTTTTCAACCTCCCAAAGTTCTTTTCTTTCTACAACCTTCCCAACTTAGATTTTTGTTGAAGTCAATTCCAAGGTATTTGTAATCTGCAATTTCTTTAAGAGTGTTGCCTTCAAAGTAGAACTTATGTTGATTATGATTTTGTTTTCTTTTGCTAGAAAAAACTACCACTTTTGTCTTGCTAGTATTGACTTGCATCCCCACTGTAATACAAAAGTGATCAAGGGAAATTAAGTGTTCTTGCAACCCAAGAGAATATTTAGCAATTAGACTAAGGTCATCTGCATACAAATGAAGCCTTATCACAAACTCGCCCAAAAGAGCACCATCACCCTCCTGAAAGTTTAACCACTCTTCATTACAAGGATATTTGGCTCAAAGATGATTGTTATGTAGTAGAATGTATTCATGCATGATGCCCACTTATAGGAGTTGAATATAGAGGATATGTAGTAGAGGAAATTGTGAAATTGTTAAAGAATTAAATGCATTTTAAAGATCTGGTTCATTTTAAGACAAATTATCAAAAAAAACATTTAGCCCTTGGATTTGTATCCAACATGTTCACTTTTTATAGGTTTCATCTATTCAAATTAAGGGTGTAATCTTTACATTTGGCCGCTATTGACATTATTTGTAAGTTTATATTATATTTCTTGGTGTGGTTAAGTCCAATCTAGTCAATTCCATGTAGGCTCAACATCCCATCTTGGAGAAATCACTCTACCTTTTAAGATGTGTATAAATACACAACTCTTAATTTTGATTTTACACATTGGATCAGTCATTCAATCTTATACGAGCGATTTACCTTAAGGGAACCATAATTCATTGAGGTCTTTTGTTCTTGGTTTGATCTATTTTGTGATTGGCTGATTTCTCTCTCTAGTGCACTTGTGCTAGGGTTTATTTCTTTCTCTAAAGTTGTGCCTCTCTTCGCTGCCATAATGTTGTTTATCTCTTTCTTTAGTATAATTTGGGTTGGTTTTCATTTTGTTTGACTCTCTTGTTAACACTTGCGAATCTCAACATGGTATCAAAGCAAGTGTGAACCTTCCCCACTCGATTCAATAGCTAATCTAAAAAAACTTTTGGCTAGTAGCATTGCTCAAGCTTATTTGTGACTATAAAGCTAGGGTTTCTCGAATCATCAATTTTTAGTTGAAAAGCATCCCTCAAGGCCAATGCCTCCTTTTTTAGGGGTTTCCTAAAGTTTTTTTTAGGATTTTAACTCTCTTTCAAGATGAATTACTCCTTTGTGATTTTTGAGGTTTTGACCCTCCAAGGCCAGTGCACTCTTCCTTCTTTTGTTATGTTGCAACAACACATCATAGATTTTTTGAAAAACATTGGTACCTTTCTCCTCTTGGGCCTATATAGGTGAGTTGAACCTAATGCCCTCATCTCATAGTGCACATTTGGTCCTGCACTTGTCATATTGGTCTTTCACCACTTCATAGGAATAAACTGTTGAGTTGGAAGTTGACCAAACATCGATATTTCCTCTCTAATTATTGACAATGACATAGTGGAGAGAAATTGATCATTGGTGATAACTCAACCCTACATGTTTTATGATGTGGAGATGTCATCATTGACATCAACAAGTTTGGATAAGTACTTCATGTTTTAGGTGTTGGACCCAATCTTCTTTCTATTGATGACTCATCAATATTTCCTCCTATAGGAGTCTCTTCTTCTATACATAATGCTCCATCCAACATTCCTTTTTTTGTTGTTGAGAAACTCCATAATGGTGAAGATAGCCTCAACCAATTTATTTTCTCCATATCCTCTTTCTCTTACTAGGTCAAGGCCTATTCCTAAGTGGGATATATATTCTCTCAAGTATTTTGTTAATCCCCCACCCCTCGAAAGGTGAATTGAAACCTTGTCAAAAATCTCTTGCTCCACAAGCCGTTCTCACCAAAGTGGACGGTGACAAAGATCCCACTACTTATAATCATTGAAAATAATTTCGTAAATTGAAGGGATTCATTTCTACCAAGTATGATACTCTCATCAAGAATAAAACTTAGGAATTGGCTCCCTTACTCTGTTAGAATTAAACGAATGTTCTCATTTTCCCATAGACAATATCACTATTATCACCCAACCATAGGAATGCATCCACCCCTGAGTACCATAACCTTTTTTATATAGAATTATTTCATAAGCAACACTAGAACCAATAGATAACCAAGAGACATCATATTTCTCCAAAGATAGCTCACCAAAAAAAAAGTCTTAAATCCACAGAACAAGAACATTAATCAGCTGCAGCAGATGCAGTTGCAGTTGCACTTACCAATAATACCACCAAGAACCATCACCAAGAACACCACCAAGAAAAATCACCAAGAACACCACCAAGAGATACTAGAGGATATAGGACACATCTTAGGCTATATGGCACTAGAGAGAGAGACCAAGAACCATCCTAGAAGATCCACCTTCCATCCTTGCAGTTGCAGCTCCAAACTTGTGCCAAACTTGACTGAGAGAGTGTGTGAATTGTGTGCGTACAAATGAGCTAGATCATCTCTTATTTATAGTGGTTCTTGTCACTTGTCTAGGACAACTTGTCCTTTTATAATTTAATACTTTAATATTAATTCTTTTACTGAGTTGACATGTCTTCTAGGGTTTCTACACATTTCTTTAGGGTTTCTCTTGCTTCTGGAATATTATATTCTAGCCAAAGGTTACACATGGAGGTTAATACCTCTCATATCTACCATAATATCAACACTCCCTCCTAGCTAGGGAGGTATTAACAGGTAGCATTTTCATAGCCACACAAGCTATCTCATGATCACGTAGATCAATTTACAAGCAACATCACCACTATCAGTATCATCTAATACCATCAATTGCATCATCTCTCGATGCCATACTCCATCTGAGTAATCAAGCATGATGCTGAATAAGTCACTCACTCAACAGAGTGATACAAGGACCATTCTTCTAATTTGGACCTACATCCTAGAAGAATGACTATCCCAACAGATGTTGAATGTCCTCAATGGCTCCAAGAACCATCCTCTCCACTACATCATATCTAAGTTGTATGATTATATCTAACTTGTACTAACATGATGCTTTGCATCATATCTAGCATGATGTGGAGTACCATCTACATCATCTCTAAGTCATACTAGCATGGTGTCAATGCACCATATCTAAGTTGTACTCACATGATGTAGATCAATGCCTTTGCATCATCTCACTATCCATCTAAATGACAATCATATCCAACACTAGTGGTAGTCTCCATGCAATCAGAACAATTCCATCCAATAGAACACAACTGTGTCTATCCATAGTAGTACACAACTATTGTCCAATGGTACACAACCACTCCTAGTAGCACACAACTACTAACTAGTGACACAAAACCACTACCAGTGGAGCACAACCACCACCATAGCATACAACTATTGTCCATAGACATACAATCTCCAAAACAATCATATAATATTATATCAACAATGTCATGATACGATCTAAGTCATTTGGGCCACTCTTCCACTCACATCTATGATATCTGAAAGAGCATCTTCCCTTGAAAAGTTAAACATTATCCATGGGCTATATGGACTATTCTCCCCAAGCATAGAATAATAATTGTCCCTAATTTCTTAACCTGGACCATTCACCTAACTAGGCCATTCTTCCGGCACTAATCACAATGCAACCTAGAGAGAATGAGTCTGCCCTAAGGAGTGATTGTCCCTGATTGTTGAAAATGGACCATTCAACCTAATTGGGCCATTATTCCAACATTAATCATAGTGCAACCCAGAGAGAATGAGTCTTCCCTAGGGAATGACTATCCGGACGATTTCCTATGGAAATGATTGTGCTCCACCAACCTCCTACATCAGACCATTCTTTGAAACTTCTCACAACTGTGAACTTCGAAAGAATGACTACCCGAAGTGGTGAACCATTCTGCTTGACCACTACTCAGAGTGACTACCAAGGAAAATGATTATCCTAGTCCATTCACCCACACTGGCCACAAAGGGGAATCGTTGTCTATGGTACATCAACAATCTACTGGACCATTTTCATTACGAAAATGACTATCCTCTCTAGACCATTTTATGAACTGGAAAATGATTGTCCGTCAGAAATATTGGACCACCTTTTGGACTGGAAAGTGACTGTCCAACCTGGACCATTTTCCAAATTGGAAAATGATTGTCCAAAAATCAATAACATATCATTTATCCCTCCTAATCTAGGAGTAATCACTTCCTTTTCCAATAAGGAAGTCATCTCCATGAGTCCCATCTTGTCCCTTAAGTACACAAACTTTTCATCTTGTACATAGGCTTTACCAAAATATATTCTATATGCTCATCTATTGGAGATATACTAGAGAACCACTTCTCCCCTATGGACTCTACCACGGAGAAAATAATACTTGATCTCGAGGTGCTTCAACCTGTCATGGAACATCGGGTTCTCTGAAAGCTTCACACAACTTAGATTATCACAATATATCATGGTTGAATCCAACACCTGATCAAACATCCCATAAACCAGCTTACGGAGCCACACTGCTTCCGTACAAGTATCACAAGCTACAATATACTCTTCTTCTACAGTGTTGAATGCAACAGACTTATGTTTCCTGCTAGACCATGATATCGTGGAAAATCTCAAACTGAAACATATCCAAGAAGCACTTCTTTTGTTATCTGTGTTAGCACCGCCATTTTTTCAGTTATATTTAGTCCTATATGAGTCAAGGTTCATGTGTTGAAGCATGTGAGGTAGGTATTGAGAAACGAATGGGTCGAAGTCAACAAGTGGCAGAACTGGCCCTTGGAGTCGGGAAGGGGCTTCATAATTAAACATGTGTGAATTGTAAAGGTCTTTTCCCAAAAGGTCGAGTCCTGTCAGAAAGAGGGAATTTACGTGCCAAAGGTCGAGGAAAGTTGTTAGAGTAAGGGTCACGTTGGAAGATATAACGACCATCATCACCTCATTATGAAGTTATAAAGGTTAGGAAATCACGATGCTCATATCACGTATACACTGCAACTCTTATCATTTGTACTTTACACACTTCGAAGTGTACCCGTCACGCAAGTGTGCTATGCAAATCTTCAGCCTGCTTCAAAACTTCTCGTCACCATGGATTCAATGTCCTCTGTCATGATTCCATCCCTTTCCCGTTCAATTATAAATACCAGTCACCCTGCATGCTTCTCCTTTACCATCCGAGTTTGTGCAGACTCTGTGATTTTTCTTGCAAGTCCTGGGTATTTTCGCTGTGGGAAAGTCAATTTACATCAACTATGTTGCGAACCTGGTTAGTCAAGATTGTCACGTTTCCTCCGTTTTCATTCATGGTTTGGAGCCTATTGGATTTTTCCACAAGCTAGTCTATCAGGCGACAGTTCCTCCCACAATCATCCTTTCTTCCTTAGATTTTTTCCTTGCCATGCCTGAATTTTCTGTCGCACTCCCTTACTGCGACGAGCCTACCATTATCATTATCACAACGTCGACCTGTTCCTGTGCCTAAAGTCTTCATAGCGCCTGGTGTCTGCGCAATAAAATCCTAGAGTTATTTTTGCTTGTCACGCAAAACGTCCACCACTGCCCCTCCGATAGGTCTCTGCGAGGAATATCATTCTCCATTTGCTGCGCGAAGAGGGTGTCATCTTTCATTATCGTATGTGTGAAACAAATACATGTTTGCATCATGACAAAATCCCAAAACATAAGGAAGAAGGCACAAAGTGGCAGAGCTGTGAGGCCCAAGCCTCAAGACTTGGCGTTAGTCAATGAAGTGTTGAAATAGTGTGTAACTGTAAAGAATATTCTTATCCCCTATCGTGGATTGGTCAAATCCTAAATGTAATATGAAAATTAAGAAGTCGGACCCCAGGCAAATTAAAGTGGTTCTAACTACCTAGAAAGAGAAGTCGGCCCTGCCAGTGAAGAGACACCTCCTTTCAACACTTGCCAGTTTGTATAAATAAAGGAAGCCAACGCCTCATTTGTTCACTCACTCAACTCACTCATCTAGTGTGCAGGTATTGAAGGAAGCTACAGTTACCAGTTGTTGGAATAAGGAAGAGAGAGAGGCACATTGCTTGGGAGAGGATATTCTCTAGTGTTTGGTTTATTGTCTTGGCATTGGATTGGCTATGGTTCTTTGATTATTTTCTGGTCTAGAATCATGGTAGTTTGTCTCTCGTAGAGAGAGTTATTCTGGTACTGTACTTGGTTATTGAATCTATATTAAAGAAGTTTTGTTGGGTTTTCTTCCCCTTGAGGGTTTTCCAGGATAAATGTTGTGTATCTTTTGATTGTGTTTCTCTCAGTGATCCTATCTATTCTATGGTTATCTAGTAAATTGAAAAGAAACCTAATAATATCTTAAACTTTAACATGGTATCAAAGCTAAGCTAAAGAGAGCATCTTTCACCAGATAAAGAAAAAGGTCATTGTTGTCGTACAAGAAAATTAGGGATTTTTATTGAAGAGGAATTTCAACCCAAAAGTCATCTAGAAAAGTGCACCATAGCCCAAGGAACTCTTTGGCACCTTCAACACACCTTTTCAGTGGATAAAACTCTTGGAAAGTGAAACCCTAGTTTTCACCGGTACTAGAAGTACCAGAAAACCATAAGCACCAGAAAACTAGAAGTACTAGAAGACCAGAAGTCCCAGAGAACCAGAAAGCTTCAGTCCAAAATTTCACAGGTCCATTTTCAAGGGTTAGAAATTGGAATTTTCAGAAACTGACTCTACCAACATACTCACCTTGGTCCAGCGCATCTTTTGGTGGTTCAGTTTTCAGATCCAAGAAATTTGATTTTTCTATTATTTCTATAGCCCGAAGGGATAGGGTTTCTATTGCAATAAATAATGGCTACCAGTATGAGGGTAGAAGACATGCTCGAAGGATCTGGAAACTTTGGATCTTGGAAGCATAGGTTGCAGATGATTCTAGACGAGAATGATCTCCTAGAACATGTTACAGTGGGTGTACCGGAACCAAAAGAAGAAGAGAAAAAGACCAAGCATAAGAAGAATGAAAAGAAAGCAAAGAGAATCGTGTCAGATTCAGTAAAGGATCACTTCATCCCTCATATATCTGAACTACATATAGCAAGGCAAATGTATGAAGCACTCAGTAGGTTATATGAAATCAAAGACATTAGCCGAAATCTTGCCTTAAGAAATCAACTTCGTAATATGAAGATGGAAAATTCAGAATCTTTCTCATCCTATCTTATGAGAGTTTCTCAGATTAGAGATCATCTTGCAGCTATTGGAGATGTCATTAGTGACAAAGAGCTTGTAACCACAACCCTAAATGGGTTTCCAACATTTTGGATTCCTTTTGTACAAGGAGTGTGTGCAAGAAGAAAGTTACCCAAGTTCGATAAGCTATGGGAAGATTGCACACATGAAGAATCTAGACTTGTAGACCAACAAAAGAGATTAATTTTTTACGAAGAGAAAGCTCTTACACTCCAAAAGAACAGAATAAGTTCCTTCAGGAAGAACAATAAAGAAGCTAACTCTGTAAGAGTTCCAGATAAGAAGAAAGATGTTTCAAATATCAGACTACAACTGTCAAAAGTTGGGACACTTTTCCTACGACTGTCCTCAAGGAAAAGGGAAAAGAAAGCATCAAGCACATGTGGCAGAGGAAGAGGAATCTCCTCCCTCAAATAAATATTTAGTAGAAATTGAGAATTATGTACTTTAAGTTGAAGATAGTTGATATGACGAAAGATAGCAAATGGTGGAGTCCGTGGAGCCTCCCCACACAAAAACAAAAGATAAGTATTCACGTTTATTTTTAGTATCTTGTTTACTTTAATACTTTATCATTACAAGTTAGATTTTTGTGAGAATGTTAATTAACCTCATTTTATTTCAGTGTCTATGCATATTATGAAGGAAGTATCAAAGAAGATGATAAAGAAAGAGATAAAATATTTATTTCAGGTATGATCACTCATGAGTGTGACAGAGGTATGTGTTTAGCTATGATAGTAAGGGAAAATTTGGTAATTTCATGTCTAGAGTGAAAAAGAGTTCAAAAGTCTTATTCGTGATTAGGGTTTCAGATGTGTACATGGTTGAACAAGTTTTTCTTAAGAAAAGATGTGTACTACTATGATAGAAATCATGATATAGTTTTATTTGATTACTGCTTATTGTTATTGACTGATTGGCTAAGTGACATATCTCAGAAAGCATACTGTAAGTAAGTTTACATGTCTCAGAAGAAATAAATTATGCCTTGACTTGCAGAAGTTAGACAACATGAGAAGGACTTATGATATGGTGACAGTTAGTAAAGACCAGACTATATCTAGTATTTATATAGGAGCAGGAGGCTCCTAAAGATGAAGAACAAAAATGTTCAAGATGAAGAGAAAGATGGATAATCAGATATAGTTGATGAGATGCAGGTAACTACAGGTTGCTACAGTACCATTCTTATATATGCAGAAGGAGAAGGTCGATTCAGTATGAAGTCAGAAAGAAAGAAATGTTCAAACTCAAGAAGGCACCCAAGATATTACATAAGAGAACTTCAAGGATGATGATTATCATATGTTACACAGTTAAAGAAGCTCTTAGTTTGGTACAAGAGGGAGCTATGTATTCGAGTTCGAAATGGAGGATCGTGATTTGGTGTAGTTAGGAAAGCAGTGGTCCATGGAACAGTTTACTCAGTGGATGAGTAATGAGATATTTTGATCAAGATAAAATTTATCTAGTAGATGGATGGTGCCCAACATATGGGTAGCATGGTATTATAAAATGGAAAGATTTTGGACCACAAGAGATTTCTTTCAGATCCCATAGCTAGACCTTCGTAGAGAAGGAAGAGACCTTCATAGAGAAGGAGAAAGAGAAGATACCTTCATAGAGAAGGAAGAGACCTTCGTAGAGAAGGGTAATGAGAAATTTTCCAAGGTTGGCCTCTATCCAAGTGTTGATTTTTGGATACTCTAGGGACATGCTAGAATACCCTTGTAGAGAAGGGTGTGACCACCCTCATAGAGAGAAGTGTGGATGTTTCTCCAAGGGGCAACAGGTAGATACTCTCCTCTTGCCAAGGATTGAGTAGCCTAGAACACAAACCTTGACCATGTGGAATGGTTAGTTGGATCTCGAGGTTTGTGTCGTGATCCTGCGTGGATGATGGAAAGGGAGTCTAGTATTTCCCATGCTAGCATCTTAGCTTCTCTAGTTCATGTGGAATGACTAGGAGTGAAGTTATGATAGTAGTCCTCCCTAGTGGATGGGTGAGATAGATGAGTACAAGAGAAGGGAGAACATAAAAGGAATGGAAAAAATCATAGAATATCTTCTGTGTGAAGATAAGATATCTTCTATGTGAAGATAAGAAAGAGTATCTTCTGTGTGAAGATGAAAGAAAGAAAGAGTATCTTCTGTGTGAAGATGAAAGAAAGAAGGAGTATCCTTTGTGCGAAGATAAAGAGAACAAAACTTCTTTAATATGTATTCATGGAGAACCAGTTAGTGATCATGATGCTAGATGACTAAGTGGATTATATTGATGCCTCCTATTATCCAATTGATGTTGTTACCCAGTTGATGATGTTGCCCAATTGATGATGTTACCCAATTGATGATGTTGCCCAGTTGATGATGTTGCCCAGTTGATGATGTTGCCCAGTTGATGTTGTTGTCCAGTTGATGATGATTATCCATTTGATGATATTTCCCAGATGATATTGTTCAGTTGATGATGACATCTAGTGACCTGTCAAAAGATAAGAATATCCTTCTTGTTAAGAGGGAGTGTTGAAATATTGTGTAACTGCAAAGAATATTCTTATCCCCTTTTGTGGATTGATCAAATCCTAAATGTAATATGCAAATTAAGAAGTCAGCCCCCAAGAAAATTAAAGTGGTTCTATCTACCCAGAAAGAGAGTTCTACCCTACTAGTGAAGAGACACCTCCTTTCAACACTTGCCAGTTTGTATAAATAAAGGAATCCAATGCCTCATTTGTTCACTCACTCAGCTCACTTATCTAGTGCGCAAGTATTGAAGGAAGCTACAGTTACCAGTTGTTGGAAGAAAGAAGAGAGAGAGAAGCACATTGCTTGGGAGAGGATATTCTCTAGTGGTTGGTTTATTGTATTTTCATTGGATTGGCTATGGTTCTTTCATTATTTTATAGTCTAGCATCATGGTAGTTTGTCTCTCCTAGAAAGAGAGTTATTTTGGTACTGTACTTGGTTATTGAATTTATACTAAATAAGTTTTGCTGGGTTTTCTTCCCCTTGAGGGTTTCCCAGGATAAATGATGTGTATCTTGTGATTGTGTTTCTCTCAGTGATCCTATCTATTCTATGGTTATCTAGTAAATTTAAAAGAAACCTAATAAGAGCTTAAAATTTAACATGAAGATCCAAATGCCAAGGCATCTTTCGAATAGGTTAGATGTAGGCACTATTGCGAGAAAATCCAAGGATACAACGCCAAATTGGCTTAATAGTTCGCTCTCAGATTTAATGGGTTCCACGCGATCATTGAAGGAATCACATTCCGGGTGATAGAGGAAAATCTGTCAGTCGCAACGGAGATCCCTCCGCACGGTGAAAGGTGGTCTAAGGTAATTCCTTTAGACATAATATGCTATGAATAATTCATCAAACCAAACTTCCTGAACGGGAAAATCAGAGCGAGTGTTCTGAGTCGATATCTACGGGAGCCTTCTCAAAAATTCTTGAAGGTGATTAGAAATTATTTCACCCGTGAAAGAAGGTCTGATAGAATATACCCACATCACATCAGGATGTTGATGCATTTCATAGGGAAGAGGCCTTTGGACTTAAATTTTTTCTTGCACAAAAGTCTAGGAGGAATGGTGGACAACGTTCAGGCCGAAGCGAACCAGTCGAAGAAGAACTTAGTCCATATCTCATTAATAAAGTTGTTGGTAGTCAAGGAATTAAGATGGTTGGGCAAGGAATGCGAGTCATTTTTGTTTTTGGATGACATCCCTAGGGACCCCAAAGGAGATCCCCCTCTACCCACGGGGGAAACAACATCTCACAGTGTGGAGGCAGGAATAGAGGGGGTTGCAAGAAAAGGGAAGATAGTAAAAGGTTCATCACCCTAACATCCAGTACCCCAAAAAAGAGGCAGGCCAAGGTTGATCAAGAAGCCCGAGGAGACCCAAGTTCCAAACGAACTGCGTGCCCAATCTGTTGCTGAGAAGTTACTCATGCGTGTTTTTTGGCTAGAACCTATCGAGGGTTCAAGCCGGGAAATATATGAAAGACAGAGAAGGTCAGACACTGAAATCATGGAGGTTCGGGAGCCATCACAACAACTAGAGAAAGCATAGTTCGCTATTGCTAAGTTATACCAGGAGAATAGAGAATTGAAAAAGAAGTTAGTGGAAAGGGTTGTCGAAACAACAACGTCGCAGAATCGAGAAGAGAATGTGAATTGGCTCAAGAAACAACTTAGAGAGGCACAAGACGTGATCATTTATCTGCGTGAGGAACATAGGATGTCAAAGGAGAGAATCATAAAGAACTTCAAATAATGTGGATCGACCATGGAAAACGTCTGCGCTACTCTTTCCAGTGCTCAAACGAAGCTGAAAGGGAACACAGTCTTGCGAAGACAGGTGAAGAATCTGAAAAAGAGAAACTGGTCTCTTAGGAAAACGATTAGAGGATCGAGACTGCAGGTGAGGCTAGAAACATAATTGACCTGACCCCCTTTTTTGTCTTTTTGAACATGGCACGAAATTCCTCTCCCCTCGTGTCATGTCTCCTACTGAGAATCAAGGAATTTGATGGGTATCCACGTGGTGGATATATGTCGCGCAGATGCTGTAAACCCACATGTCGAGAAGGACAAGTGTAGGTGGAACACAATGGTTTTGAAGGAGATGCATAGTCCCCTGAATGTCGTCGCGATTTGGATATCACGAGTGACAACCCACAACCATCCACCATGCCAACTCACCATATGCATACTACGGCCAGTGATCGCGCAACAACAATCAAAGCCCGTTACAGTGGGTGGCATAATTTTGACAGAGTGCTTGATCATTCGGGTGAGCATTCAAAGGAGAAACGCCGACGCATCATCTCCTAATGATTGAATATTGTTGACGATTGATCATGATAAATATGTCGATTATGACATGATTGGGTGTAGTTGGGTTCCTGTTCTTAGTAAGTCCTATTCGAAAGATCATTTGGCAGGGAATAACCAAAACCAAAATTCTAGGAGTATTAGTTTGGAGCATGGCAACCCAAGGGGTGCAACTCTTTCTATATATTTCATATTTTCAATGTAAGCCAGGTTGGTTGGCAAAGTAGTGTAGACAATAGACTATTGAATGTAATTTTCGAACTCGATTGAAACAAATGCAAAGGTCTTGAGGCTTTGGCGAAAAGATTCTAATGGTGGTGGTTTGATGTATTGTGATCAATCTTATGTATGTGATTCATATTTTTTATATATCCATATCTTTACCTTGTTTAAATTGGAACGTCTGATAAGTCTAGAATTCATCGCGCGGTGCTTTAGACTTCTCCATTTAAAGCCCTGTGTTTTATTATAAGTAAATTAGAATTCATCTTCAATGGTGCTCTGAGTTGCTTTATGTACTTTTTATCTCACCATACACAATGACATTTGAACTAAAAAACCAATTTGACAGGTATCCGTGCGGTGGATATACGTCGCGCAGATGTTGTAAACCCACATGTCAAGAAGAACAAGTGTATATGGAACACAATAGTTTTGAAGGATATGTGTGGTCGCCTGATTGTCGTCGCCATATGGATAACACAAGTGAAAAACCACAACCATCCTCCATGCCAACTCTCCATATGCATACTACGGCCAGTGATTGCACAACAACAATCAAAGCCCGTTATAGTGGGTGGAAGAATTCTGACAGAGTGCTCGATCATTCGGGTGACCATTCAAAGGAGAAACACCCACGCATCATCTCCTAATGATTGAACATTGTTGATGATTGAAGATCATGATAAAGACGTCGATTATGACATGATTGGGTGTAGTTGGGTTCCTATTCTTAGTAAGTCCTATTCGAAAGATCATCTGGCAGGGAATAACCAAAACCAAAATTCTAGGAGTAGTAGTTTGGAGCATGGTAATCTAAGGGGCACAACTCTTTCTATATATTGCATATTTTCAATGTAAGCCAGGTTGGTTGGCAAAGTAGTGCAAACAGTAGACTATTGAATGTAATTTTCGAACCTGATTGAAACAAATGCAAAGGTCTCGAGGCTTTGACAAAAATATTCTAATGGTGGTGGTTTGATGTATTGTGATCAATCTTATGTATGTGATTCCTATTTTTTGTATATCCATGTATTTACTTTGTTTAAATTGGAACATCTGATAAGTCTAGAATTCATTGCCCAGTGCTTTAGACTTCTCCATTTAAACCCCTATGTTTTCTTCTAAGTAATTTGGAATTCATATTCAATGGTGCTCTGAGTTGCTTTATGTACTTTTTATCTCACCACACAAAATGACATTTGAACTAAAAAACCATTGCCTGCTTAGCCTTTATCCTCTCAAAGTTTTAGTTACCAAGTCATTTATTTCTCTCATTTTATGGAATTTGACTCCATGGCCCAAGCTTCTGTATTTCCTTGCCAGTGGAACCAGAAGCATTTCACAAACGTAATAAACCTAGCCAACAATTCAAAGCCATTATCTGTTACAGACTAAGTCTCAGAGAGAGCCCTCTCTAGGTCGGAAAGGATAGTTTCTGTTCCTAAAGTTGGTCTATAGGTTACCTTTGTCATTTTTTTTCTCAGCCAAACAAATTTACAAAGTGCTAACATCTTGGTGTCATTGTCAGGAACAAAATTCAATAAAAATTTCCCTGGGAGAATGACTAGAGTTGTAGTTTTGACCCTTGAGGGTAATAGTGCGTCAAGCATCTATATTTTCTGAAACTTTTTTACCCTGGAGAATCCAGTAAGTGAGACCAATATCGTAGAGCAGTAAGAATCAGTAATCCTGGCTCCAAAGAAAGTTTATACCAGAGACAACCCTGATCCAGAACCTGTAGCGCCCGTGTTCGATCTTGAAAAAATTCTACGCAAAGCGAAGGAGTAGATACTAGACCCATTCTATTACCTAGACATAAACCTATCCTTACCCAAGGACGAAGTACAAAGAATCGATGACCTTGACTTCGATACACTGTTCGAACAAACCCTGCCCAGGTCTAAATTAGAGACCTACTTGGATGAGATAGTATTCAATGAGAAGAGATTTCAATCTTTGATACCAAACAAAATCCCGCGAGTTTTTATAATTCCCACTCATACCTTCCAGCCAGTTCAAAATCCTCCGAGAGATATGGCCTCCAGATTCACCCCACTTGCCTTACCAACCCAGCTACATGATTTTCCCCAGAACTATAATTAGAGGATCGAGCTATACGATGCCAAAGGAAACGCCTCTTCCCAAAATCAATTGGATTGGTTAAATGATTTTATTGACCTGGAAGAGGTCGATCATGAGGATGTGAAAATGAGATTGTTCATGCAGAGTCTTTCAGGGGAGGTCAGGAAGTGGTTTTGTTGAAATATTGTAACTGCAAAGAGTATTCTATTTATTATTGATGTATTATTCATTAGATCAATCCCCTTTTGTGGATTGGTCAAACCCTAATTGTAATATGAAAAATAAGAAGTTGGTCCCCAGAATAAATTAAAGTGGTTCTAACCACTCAGAAAGAGAAGTCAACCCTGCCAGTGAAAAGACACTTCGTTTCAGCACCTACCAGATTGTATAAATAAAGGAGGCCATCACCTCAATTTTTCACTCACTCATTTGATCATCCAGAGCACAAGTTTGGAGCCGTAGTTGGAGAATAAGGAAGAGAGAGAGGTGAATTACTTGGGAGAGGACTTTCTATAGTGTTTGGTTTATTCTCTTGGCATTGTATTAGCTATCTATATTAAGGAAGTTTTTGTTGGGTTTTCTCCCCCATGAGGGTTTCCCAGGATAAATGATGTGTTTCTTGTGATTGTGTTTCTCTCAGTGATCATATCTATGCTATGGTTATCAAGTAAATTGAAAAGAAACCTAATAATAGCTTAAAATATAACATGGTATCAGAGGTAAGCTAATCTTTTTGAAAGAAAGATCAAGATGCTCAGGTAAGATAATGGAGGAGAATACACCTCAAAGGAGTTTGTAAACTTTTGCAAAGATTTCGGGATCAAGAGGGAGCTCACCACTCCCTACAATCCTCAACAAAATGGTGTAGTAGAAAGAAAGAACATAATTATAATGGAATCAGTGAAGACCATGATCCATGATCAAGATATTCCAATGTGCTTATGGGAAGAAGCAACAAAAACAACAGTATATGTACAAAAAATAGTGTCCCATAGTGCACTTGGGTTCAAGACCCCTGAAGAAATGTTCTCCGGAAAGAAGCCATAAGTAAGCCATCTCAAAATATTTGGCTGCCCAATATTTTTACATATTCCAAAAGAGAATAGAACCAAGATGGAACCCTAAAAAAAGAAGGGAATATTTGTTGGATACCGTGAGGTCTCCAAAGCCTTCTAATTGTATATACTAGGTTACCATCATATTGAGATCAGAAGGGATGTAACCTTTGATGAAGATACAACACTCAAGAAATCAAGAAGATGCCAGCTTGAAGAAGTATATGAAGAGGAACCTGTAGCTCCCAAAGTTGCATAACCAGTGAGGGAAGTCATAGCTTCCCATGATGAGGAGATTCTAGAAGATCATGACATAGTAGAATCTCAAGAACCTCCCTAGATGACGATCTCTCACAAGAGAAAGCCAACATGGGAAAGGGGACTTATTCAATATGGAGAGAAGTATGGTGTCCCCGAAGGAACCATGAGACAAGTGAGGAAGCCTAAGTCATTCTCCAGTTATATGGATTTGATGTGTGATCTCTTAGAGAAGGATCCTACCTGCTTTGAAGAAGCCATTCAAAAGAAAGAATGGGCAAATGCCATGACAAAAGAATACCAATCCATCATAAATAATGATGTATGGGAAATAGTTCCCAGACCGAAGAGCAAGGATATGATATCTTTCAAATGGATTTTCAAAATAAAACATGTCATTGATGGAAGTATTGAGAAATATAAAGCAAGGTCTATTGCTCGTGGATTTTCTCAAAAGGAAGGCATTTACTATGAAGAGACATTTTCTCCTGTAGCCAGATACTCTTCGATCAGAACCAACATAGCCCTTGCAACTAAGATGAAGTGGAAGTTACACCAGATGGACATGAAAATAACTTTCTTTAATGGTGTCATTGAAGAAGAAGTGTATATAGAACAAACTCAAGGATTTGAAGTTTAAGATAGGAAGACTCATGTGTGCAAGTTGAATAAGGCTCTGTACGGATTAAAGCAAGCTCTTGGAGCTTGGTATGGGATGATTGATAGTTTTCTGACGAGTTTGGGATTTACGGATTTACCAAGAGTAAAGATGATTCTAACCTTTACTTCAAGGTTATGAACGATGAGACAGTTATATTGTTGATGTATGTGGATGACTTATTCTTAATTGGAGAAGAAAATCTCATAATTGAATGTAAGAAGAAGCTCGCTGCAAAATTTGAGATGAAAGACCTTGGCCTAATGCACTATTTCTTAGGTCTTGAGGTATGGCAGAGCCAAGAGAGGATATTCCTTAACCAAGGGAAGTATGCAGTTGAAATCCTGAAGAGATTTAATATGTTGGAGTGCAATTCCATTAATACACCCATGGAAACAAAGTTGAAGCTCCTGGTTGACACTTCGTCAGAATTGATTGATGCTACGTTGTACATACAGATCATTGGATCGTTGATGTATCTGACGAACACTAGGATAGACATATGTTTTGCTGTGAACATGATCCAAATGGATATCGGTGGCCATCCACCTTTTCCAACTGGCTCAAAACAATTTTCTGACAATTTTGGCAATTTACTATTTTTAGCAGTTTTAACTTTCGGGGCCATTTTGAGGGCCTAAATGAAGGTTTTTCAGAATATATATCCTTAATGATAGACAAAGGCATGATTTTTCCCCCAAAATGAATCTCCTCGATGATACCTTTCCAACGGGCTATCACATGCCTAAAACAAAGATCATATGCAAAAGTTACGACCCCGGGAAGTTGATGTACTAACTTACCCAAACGGGGCCCACATGACTTTTGGCGCTTCATCTCCTAGGGTTAAGTTTTTGGATGTATAGGTATTTTGGCATTATTTATTATTGTAAAAAGGCCTTCAGATCCTCATTGTAACTTTCTTCTTGCAAATGTGCACTGCCATCACATCTCTTCTCAGAGATAAGCCGCCACCAATCTAGCAAGCTTGTTTCCGCTGCATTTTACAGTTTCAACTTATTTTGTTATTGAATAGAAAACTAGTTTTAGTGTATCTATGTTATTTTGTGTTAAGCACCTGTTAATAATCTATATTCATTTCATTCTACTCATAAAATCCGGATCAGAACACCTTGAGTCAGTTTCCGGTAGAGCCCAGACATATTCACCTAGTTGTTGCAAAACATGTGATGAGGTACCTTAAGGGTACATTAGATTGTGATATTAGTTATGATGGAGACCATGACTTCAGAATGAATGGTTATAATGATTCATATTTGGATGGAAGTGTCTGTGACAGGAAGAGCACTTTAGGATGTTGTTTCAGTCTGGGGTCTGTAAATGTTTAAGCCATTATTATAGTTCTTTTCATTTCAATAGATAACAACAACATAAGACAAGATCACTGAGAAATACGCAATCACGAGAGACACATCATTTATCCTGGTAAACCCTCATGGGGCAGAAAACCCATCAAAACTTCCTTAATATAGATAGCCAATACAATGCTAAGATATAACTCAAACAAGTACAGAATGTCCTCTCCCAAAGATGTCTCTCTCTCTCTCTCTCTTCTCCAACTGCAGCTCTAAAACTTGTCTCTCAATGAACAAGTGAGTGTGTGTCTAAGTGAGGCACTAGCCTCCTTATTTATACAAGACTGGCACATGTGGGAGTGTCCTTTCACTGGCAGGGCCGACTTCTTCTCCTGGGTGGTTATAACCACCTTTATTATATTCGGGGGCCTCTTTGATATATTATGGGGTCGACTTCTTCTTTTGCCTATTACAATTATATTATGACCAATATGCAAAAGGGGATTTGGTCCTTTTACAATAGCCGACATGATCAATCCACAATGGGGATTGATCCAATGAATAATATATCAAATAATAATAAGAATACACTTTGCAGTTACATTATTTCAACACTCCCCCTTAACAAGAAGGGTATTCTACAATATCACCAGACAAGAGAGAGGCCTTTATCATCAATAACATCAGGAGGACAGCATCATCAATGTCATCTTGGAACACTGACTGGTGTATCTATAAATCATCAGAAGTTTTCTTCATCGGAAGCATCGTCATTCTCAAAGGAATGCAATCATCATCTGCATCAATATGAATTAGTATAAAACTAATACATCATCATCATCACAACACGAGGCTGACTCATCATAATACATGACTGGCTTTACGTCACAGCTGTTAAGCTAGAAGCTCAGTACTCATCTTGCTTTACGTCACAACAATCAAGCTTGAAGCAAGATACTAGACTGGCTTTACATCACAACTTCTTAAGCTAGAAGCACAGTACTAGTCTCATCTCAACGTCTTGCTTTACGTCACAACACTCAATCTAGAAGAAAGATACTAGACTGGCTTTACGTCACAACTTCTCAAGTTGGAAGCACAGTACTAGTCTCATCTCATCATCTTGCTTTATGTACTCACAACACTCAAGCTGGAAGCAAGATACTAGACTGGCTTTACATCACAGCTTCTCAAGATGGAAGCATAGTACTAGTCTCATCTCATCATCTTGCTTTTTGTAACAACCATCAGGTTGGAAGCTAGACTGGCTTTACGTCACAGTTGTCAAGCCGGAAGCACAGTACTAGTCTCATGACATCTTCTTTCTTTACGTCATAGTAATGAAGCTGGAAGCAAGAGATGTCTCATCACAACAACTACTCCCCCTTTCGAGGAAGGTCCTTTCGGACTATACCAATATTATCTTGAAAGTGCTCAAACTTTACACAAGATAGAGGCTTGGTCAACACATCAACAACCTGTTCATCCGTGATAACGTACTGGAGCTTTAAGACTCCTCTCTGCACCATGTCACGGATGTAATGATAACGAATTTGTATGTGCTTCGACCTGTCATGGAATACAGGATTCTCTATCATCTTTATGCAGCTCTTTTTGTCACATAGGATCATGGTTGCTTCCATCTCTAGGTCAAATAGGCCGGTCAACAAATTTCGAATCCATATAGCTTCACAACTGGTAGAACATGCAACAATGTATTCTTCTTCCGTTGTGCTGAGAGAAATGCTGGATTGCTTCCTACTCTACCATGAGATCATGGTTGATCCAAAACTGAAACAACATCCTAAAGTTATTTTCCTGCCAGAAACACTTCCTGCCCAATCTGAATCAGTGTACGCACTCAATGTGAAATCATGATCTCCATCATAATTGAGACCACAATCTAATGTACCCTTAAGGTATCTCATCACATGTTTTGCAGCCACACGGTGAACATGTCTGGGTTCTACCAGAAACTGACTCAATGTGTTCACGAAAAAACAAATGTCTGGTCTCGTGTTCGTCAGGTACTTCAACGATCCAATAATCTGTCTGTACAGTGTGGCATCAATCAATTCTGATGAAGTATCGACCAACATCTTCAGCTTCATTTCCATGGGTGTATTCATGGGATTGCACTCTAACATGTCGAATCTCTTCAAGATTTCGATTGCATACTTCCCTTGGTTAAGGAAGATCCTCTCTGGACTCTGCCATACCTCAAGGCCTAAGAAATAGTGAATTAGGCCAAGGTCTTTCATCTCAAATTCTGAAGCAAGTCTCTTCTTACATTCAATGATGAGATTTTCTTCTCTAGTTAAGAAAAAGTCATCCACATATAGTAATAGTATTACTGGCTCATTGTTCATAACCTTGAAGTAGAGGTTAGAATCTTCTTTACTCATGGTAAAGCCTAAGCTCATTAGAAAGTTGTCTATTCGGCCATACCAAGCTCTAGGAGCTTGCTTCAATCTGTACAAATCTTTCTTCAACTTGCATACATGAGACTTCCTGTCTTCAACTTCAAATCCTTGAGGTTGCTCTATATACACTTCCTCTTCGCTAACACCATTTAGGAAAGTTGTTTTTACGTCCATCTAGTGTAACTTCCACTTCATCTTAGCTGCAAGGGATATGATGGTTCTGATCGAAGTGTATCTTGCTACAAGAGCAAATGTCTCTTCATAGTCAATGCCTTCTTTTTGAGAAAATCCACGAGCTACAAATCTTGCTTTATACTTCTCAATACTTCCATCAGAAACATGTTTTATTTTGAAGAACCATCTGGATGATACCACATCCTTGCTATTTGGTCTAGGAACTATTTCCCATACATTGTTCTTTATTATGGATTGATATTCTTCTGTCATGGCATCTGCCCATTCTTTCTTCTGAATGGATTCTTCAAAGCAGATAGGCTCTTTTTCTAGGAGATCACACATCAAATCCATATAAATGGAGAATGGCTTAGGTCTCTTCACATGTCTCATGGTTCCTTCGGGAACACCATACTTCTCTCCATCTTGAATAAGATCTCTAGCCTAAGATGGCTTTCTTTTATGGAGGATCGTCATCTAAGGAGGTTCTTGAAACTCTTCTACATCATGATCTTCTAGAATTTCCTCATCAGGGGAAGTTACGACTTCCCTCACTGGTTCAACAACTCTGGGAACCTCCCTCATTGATTCTACAACTCTGGGGATTATGGGTTCCTCTTCATATACCTCTTCAAGATGGCATTTTCTCGATTTCTTGAGAAATTCATCTTCATCAGAGGTCACATCCCTGCTGATCTCAATGTAATAGTGACCTGGTATATAGATTCTAAAGGCCTTGGATACCTCACAATATCCCACAAATATTCCCTTCTTTCCTGAGGGTTCCATTCTGTTTCTTTTCTCTTTCGGTATATGTATAAATACTGGGTAGCCAAATATTTTGAGATGGCTTACCTCTGGCTTCTTTCTGGTGAACATCTCTTCTGGGGTCTTCAACCCAAGTGCACTATGGGACAATTGGTTTTGCACATATACAAATGTCATTGCTACTTCTGCCCATAAGCACATAGGAAGATCTTGATCGTGGATCATGGTCTTCATGGCTTCCATTATCATTCTGTTCTTTCTTTTAGCCACACCGTTTTGTTGAGGATTAGAGGGAGTAGTGAGTTCCCTCTTGATCCCAACATCTTTGCAGAAGTTCATGAACTCTTTTGAGGTGTATTCTCCTCCATTATCTGACCTGAGTATCTTGATCTTTCTTTCATAAAGATTCTCTATCAAGGCTTTGAATTCCTTGAATTTGCTAAACACTTCATCTTTAGATTTCAAGAGATACAACCAGGTCTTACGAGAATAATCATCAATAAATGATACATAATATACATA
>ML811466.1:44944-83360 GCA_009831015.1 Picea engelmannii
TTCACATGGATTCTCAATGGCGTGGGTCATGGCAACTTCTGACTGACCATTTAGCTTATACAAGCCACATTCTTCTTTTCCAATGATGATTGCTTCTTTTAAGGATTCTCCTTTAGCCCACATAAGAACTTCTTCATATATAAAGGAAAATCTAAAGCCTTTCTTCTCTAAAGTTGATATGGAGAGTAGGTTCTTTGTCAAACCTGGTACATATAGTATGTCCTTCGTCTTCATCACATTTCCTGAATTAAGCTTGTAGTTTGATTCTCCCACTCCCTTGATGGGATATTGATAATCATCTCAAAGTGTCACTTTCTGAGAAAACTTCTTTTCTGAAATGTAAGAGAGAATATCTCTTTGTCTTGTCATGTGCTTGGAGGCAACACTATCAATGAGCCAAGTGTCCTCTCCAGGTGTTACCGATCTTGAGAGGGCCGAGATTAAGACATGTTCTTTAATTTGTTCTCTCAACTTCTTTGTAGGTGGCTCTTCAACTTCAACTGCATGGGCATGGTGCCTCTTTTGTTTCCTCTTGTATTCTTCTCGTCTAGATGGAAAATATTTCGCAATGTGTCCCATCTTGTCACAATGGTAGCATTGTACACATGAGTAATCTCTTTCCTTTCGTTGTCCTTTCTTCTGAAATCTCCTTGGATGAGATTCTTTATGATTGAATTTGTTTTGGGGTTGAGACTCTTTGTAAGTCTCTTTTTGGAAGTAAGACTTCTTTCTTCCTCCTTTAGTGTGAGTAGCTGGGGCTTGATCTTCATCTCTTGCTAGTAAAGCCTCTTAGTTAGCTACTCTTGTTTCTTCTTGGATGCATTCTTCCCATAGACTGTCAAACTTCAGTTTCTCTGTTATGGCACAAATCGTTTGGATGAATGCATCCCAAGGTCTTGTGAGACCATTTAGGGCCATCATTAGAAGTTCATCTTTGTCTATAGTATCTCCAATTGCTTCTAGTTGTTCTTTGAATTGGGATATTCTAGAGAAGTATTCTTGGATTGATTCTCCTTTCTGCATTCTTGCGTTCTTGAGCTGAGTTCTAAGATTCATTTTCCGCTTTATGTTCTTTCCTTCATATAGTCTATTTAGGGCATCAAACATTTCTTTCAGAGTCTTCTTTGATGACACATAGGGAATCAGGTGGTCTTTGATTGAATCTGCAATGATTCTTTTGGCCTTGATTGTGTCCTTTTGGTGCTTTTCTTTTTCTGCAACATCGACGGGCTCTGACACTTCTTCTTTGATGAATCTTGCTAGGTCATTCTCTTCAATAATGAGACCAATTCTATACTTCCAGGCATGAAAGTTTTCCACACCTTCTAGCTTGTCAACAAGCTTAACACTTGCAGACATGTTTTACTTGAAGATGGGAAAATGTCCAAAAATGAAAATGTTCAAAATCAAATTCAGAACTTACTAGGAGGTGCGTTTTGCTGAGGCAAGTAGCCTGGTGTGCTTGGATTTGAGAAAATCCAAATTTTACCCCTCCAAACTTGATCTGCATATTTATGGACTGGTGCTTCTGGTTTTCTAGTACCTCTGGTACTCTGATACTCTGGTTTTCTGGTACTTCTAATACTTTGTGAAACTAGGGTTTCACTTTCTGGGAGATCTAGTCACTGAAAAGGTGCACTGAAGGTGACAAAACTGATCCTTGGGGGAGGACACACTTTTCTAGATGGTTTTAGGGATGAAATACCTCACCAACAAAAAACCCTAATTTGCATGTACGACAACAGTGACGTTTTTCACTTTTCTCTTGTGAAAGATGCTCTCTTCAGCTTGGCTCTGATACCATGTTAATGTTTAAGCCATTATTATAGTTATTTTCATTTCAATAGATAAAAACAACATAAGACAAGATCACTGAGAAATGTACAATCACAAGAGACACATCATTTATCATAACAACAACATAAGACAAGATCACTGAGAAATACACAATCACAAGAGACACATCATTTATCCTGGGAAACCCTCATGGGGCAGAAAACCCAACAAAACTTCCTTAATATAGATATCTAATACAATGCCAAGAGATATCTCAAACAAGTACAAAATGTCCTCTCCCAAAGATGCGCATCTCTCTCTCTCTCTTCTCCAACTGTAGCTCTGAAACTTGTCTCTCAATGAACAAGTAAGTGTGTGTCTAAGTGAGGTGCTAGCCTCCTTATTTATACAATACTAGCACGTGTGGGAGTGTCCTTTCAATGGTAGGGCCGAATTCTTCTCTTGGGTGGTTATAACCACCTTTATTATATTTCGGGGCCTCTTTGATATATTATGGGGATGACTTCTTCTTTTCCTATTACAATTATATTATGACCAATCTGCAAAAGGGGATTTGGTCCTTTTACAATAGGCTGACATGATCAATCCACAATGGGGATTGATCCAATGAATAATGTATCAAATAATAATAAGAATACACTTTGCAGTTACATTATTTCAACAAGGTCAACCATGATCTCATGGTAGAGTAGGAAGCAATCAATCATTTCTCTCATCACGATAGAAGCATAATACATTGTTGCATGTTCTGCCAGTTGTGAAGCCATATGGCTTCAGAAGTTGTTGACAAGTCTATTCGACCTAGAGATGGAAGCAACCATGATCCTATGTGATAAACAGAGCTGCATAAAGATGACAGAGAACCATGTGTTCCATGACAAGTCAAAACACATAGAGATTCAATATCATTACATCCGTGATATGGTGCAGAGAGGAGCCATAAAGCTCCAGTATGTTAGCACGAATGAATGGGTTGTTGATGTGTTGAACAAGCCTGGATCTCATGTAAAGTTTGAGAACTTTTGAGATAAGCTTGGTATAGTCCGTAAGGACCTCCCTCGAAAGGGGGAGTAGTGTTGTGATTACATCCCTATGATGATGATGTGCTAGCCTAGTGCTGTGATGTCAGCCTTGTGTTGATGATGTGCCAGCCTCGTGCTGTGATGATGTGCCAACCTCGTGCTGTGATGATGTTCCAACCTCGTGCTATGAGGAGGTGTTACTAGCCTCATGTTGTGATGATAGCTTTGTGCTGATGATGTTGTGTTGCTAGTCTCGTACTATGATGTCAGCTTCATGTTGATGATATTGTGTATCCAGCTTCATGCTGTGATGCTAGCCTCGTGCTGAAGACTCTCAGCCTAGTGCTGATGTTGATGATGCTCCAGCCTTTGTGTTGTGTTGTTGCTGCTATTGATGATGATAATAACTTCCGATGATTTATAGATAAGCCAGTCAATGTTCCAAGATGTTGTTGATGATGTTTCCCTCTCTCTCACCTAATGTTGTTGTAGAATACCCTTCTTGTTAAGGGGGAGTGTTGAAATATTGTAACTGCAAAGAGTATTCTATTTATTATTGATGTATTATTCATTAGATCAATCCCCTCTTGTGGATTGATCATGTTGGGCATTGTAAATGACCAAATCCCATTTTGCGTATTGGTCAAACCCTAATTGTAATATGAAAAATAATAATTCACCCCCCAGAATAAATTAAAGTGGTTCTAACCACTCAGAAAGAGAAGTCGGCCCTGCTAGTGAAAAAACACTTCATTTCATCACCTTCCAGATTGAATAAATAAAGGAGGCCAATGCCTCATTTGTTCACGCACTCATTCGATCATCCAAAGCACAATTTTGGAGCCACAATTGGAGAAGAAGGAAGAGACAGAGGCGCATTACTTGGGAGAGGAATTTATGTAGTGGTTGGTTTATTATCTTGGCATTGTATTGGCTATCTATATTAAGGAAGTTTTTGTTGGGGTTTCTCCCCCATGAGGGTTTCCTAGGATAAATGATGTGTCTCTTGTGATTGTGTTTCTCTTAGTGATCCTATCTATGCTATGGTTATCTAGTAAATTGAAAAGAAACCTAATAATAGCTTAAAATCTAATAGGTTTAAGGTCCTTCAAGCAACGAGCATACCCAATTTCGAAGGCATTTGAAACATCATTTCTTGCCATATGAGGAGACAAAAAGAATCATCTGCAACTACTAACTCAGTATAAAAATATAAAAATATCACCAGAGGAAACAATGCAAGATTTTTTGGCCAGATTCATGAAAGTCTACAACTCAATCCCTACATAAGTCAAACCGCCTCTCAGAGCTGTGCAACTTCGATACGCTAATTCATTTGAAAATGATTTCGCCTTGCTGTTGAGAGAAGGAATATCTAATACTTTATGCTCTATGATGAGTGACACAATCAAAGTCGAAGTAAATCTGATGGCGTCAGGAAATATCAAACAAAATTTTGACAGAAATGGGAAGAAGCCCCAAGGGGACGCGCAACCCTCTACTTCTTGATTGTTAGATGAAAAGTTTGATTTGATTATGAAGACCATGGAAAAACTTATGGAAAGGATGTCCATGGAGAAAAAGCCCGCCACTAGGGAGAAAAATGATTTCCAGCCTAGAAATCAAAACTTTAGAAGGGCTCCAGTCCTGCAGATTAGGCAGAGGGACCAGAGAGATCAAGGTGATCAACATATAAGATCACCTTTCCAAAAAAATACGCAAATGAATTTTTTGGTCAGATGATCCAAGGCCAGATGGATTGTTGCGACGATGCAAATACATATGTGTTCTTAACAAAGGGAGAAAATAATCAATTCATGGACGCGAATGATGGTTTTATGCTGGAGATGATGACACGCTGTCTTAAGAAACGTAGGAGTTCAAGAAGGGATATGACAATGAAATCATGCAATTTCAAAAGAAATACAACCTCAGGAGTAGAAAGACGTCTGTAGAGCCTCCGCAGAAAAATCCCACAAAGGGAACTTAGGTGAATACTCCTTCCTCAAGCTGACCACAGAAAGAAAATCTAGCAAGGGATGCGATGGAGAAAGGAAAGTCAAAGGAAGAATTCTTAAAGAAAGCGTCGGAGGCGAGTAAGGAAACGAGCGTCAAAGAGGTATATAAAGATCCTCCTCCCTTTAATTTTGAGAACAAAATGGCCAAAATCAAAATCTTTGTTCCTTTTAATGAGCTAATAAAAAAGGGAGAGTATAGGGATCAAATCATTAAGATGTTAAAGATGGAAGAGGCTCCCGACACCTTGAACTTCCAAGACGACCACCCTGCCATCTTATTTGGTCCGTGTGTAGAAGAAATTGATGATACTGAGGATGTTCCCCCTTTCTATGCCAGTCTCAAAATTCATGACATGACTATGCATAACACCATGTTGGATTCAGGCACATCGCATAATCTCATGCTAAAGGTGGTCATGGACGAGTTAGGCTTGGATGTCACCATACCTTATAAATATCTTTTCTCTTTCGACTCAAGAAAGGTGAAATGTTTGGGCCTGATCAAATATTTGGTAGTGTCTTTATCTCAAATTCCGTTGAAGAAACTGATCATGGATGTGGTGGTGGCTGACATCCCTCCAAAATTTGACATTTGTTTATCCAAATCGTGGGTCGTGAAATTAAAGGGAACCCTACAGATGGACATGTATTATGCTACCATCCATTTTTTCGGCCAAGAAAGAAGACTGTACAAAGAGGTGTTGCTCAAGTATATGGTGAGTAGCAAGACCCAACTGAACAATCATCCTATCCACTATGTTGACATCGAAATTGGCTCCTCGTTTTTTTACAATGACTTAAGTTTTGAAAGGGAGGAGCCAACAACTTTCATGAATTTTGAGGACAAGGTTGCGTGTCAAGAAGAGGAATGCATAGATCAGAGAAACCACGTGAAAAAAGAAATGTGGAATATGAGCTTCGATGGAGCTATCAGTAAGGAAGGAGCAGTAGTCGATGTATGGATAAATCCTCCAAAAATGGGCTCAAAGCTCTACTCTTACAAAATCTCCTTTGATTGTACAAATAACATGGCTGAGTACGAGGCACTAATTTTGGGTTTGATAAATTTAAAGGAATTGGGTGCTAAGAGGATAGTGGTGCATGGAGAGTTTGAGCTGATCATAAATCATGTGAAGGGTATATACTAGTCCAACCACCCCAGACTGAGAGCATATAGAAATCTAGTGCTGGACCTCCTCGAAGAAATCTCAGAGTATAATTTTTCAGTGATCCCCAAGGGAAAAATCAAATTGCAGATGCCCTGGCCACCTCAGGTTCAGTGTTTAAAATTTCAATTTTCCCAACAGGAAGTATGAGATTGAAGTCAAACACAGAACCATAGTACCCGATAATGTCAAATATTGGCAAATGTTTGAAGATGACAAACAGGTTGAAAGGTTCCTCCAAATGAGTGACGAGGTTGCTAATGTAAAAATCAATGATGAGTGTTGTTGCAAAGAGGATGAATACGCATATATGTGCATTAACGATGACCCCTTTCAGAACCAAATAGCTGGAAGGGATATAGTGCAGCTAAAAAAAAACATCATCCCCAAAGGATTGATTCCATTAGAAAATTTGTTTGATGAAAATGATGTAGCCAGAAATCCCAGGATCACTGTGAATGATGAATATATTGAGGATTGCAACGTCGATACTCAAGATAATCATATTGTCAAAGACACTCAGTCTGAAGATCAAGCAGAGATATATCAACCTCATGAACGATTTTCCTGACGTTTTTGCATGGAGTTATGAAGACTTGAATGTATATGACACTAGAGTAATTCAGCACGTGATTCCCATCAAGGAAGATAAAAAACCTTTCAAGCAAAATCTAAGACAGATCAATCCCCTGCTGTTGTTGTTGATTGAAAAGGAGGTAAAGAAACTCTTTGATTCCAAAATTATTGTTTCTTTGAGATTTTAAAAATGGGTGGCCAAACTTGTGCCTGTAAGGAGGAAGAGCGGCGAAATAAGGTTATGCGTGGATTTTCGGAACCTAAACAGAGTGTCCCTCAAAGAAAACTACCCGCTTCCTAAGATGGACTACATCCTGTAGAAGGTAGTTGGATCCCAGAAAATGTCAATGTTGGACGGTTTTTCTGGTTACAATTAGATCATGGTACACCCGAACGACTAGGAGAAGACAATCTTTACGACAATGTGGGGTATGCAAAGATGTCTCTTAGGATTACGAATGCTGGAGAAACTTTCTAGAGGGCCATGGATATAGAATTTCCTGAGGAGAAAGACAATTTTGTCATGATTTACTTGGATGAAATCACAGTATTTTTCAACTCTAATGAACAACATCTTGAGCATCTAAAGAAGGTCTTCCAAAAATGGATAAATTTTGGCATATCATTGAATCCAAAAAAATCAAATTTCGGGATGCAAGAAGGAAAACTGTTGGGGAACATCATCTCAAAGGAGGGAATAAATATAGACCCCAACATGGTGTAAGGGATTCTAAATATTATCACTCCTCAGAGCAAAAAATAGGTGCATTCCTTCCTGGGAAAGGTGAATTTTCTGAGGAGGTTCATTCCAAATCTAGTCGAAATTATAAAGCACATCACGAGTATGATCAGGGAAGGTAACGAGATAAAATGGATCCTCGAAGCTAGGAAGTCGTTTGAAGACATCAAGGTGGCGCCAACCAAATCTCTTGTATTATCTAGCCCTGATTTCACAAGGGATTTTATCTTATTTTCCTTCACCTCGAAACACACCATCGTTGGTGTCCCATTACAGAAGGATGAGCAGAATTTCGAAAAGACTATAGCCTATTTCAGCAGGACATTGAGAGACTCCCCACTAAGGTATGATATTATACACCTTAGTGAAGGCCCTCAAGGAATTCATGACTTATATACTTCATTCTCGTGTCATTGCTTATGTGCCTAATAATTCCATCAAGGATATCCTGACTCAGCCTAACCCTGAGGGGAGAAGGGGTAAATGGATTGGAGTCATGATGGAATATGACCTCGAAATCAAGCCTACAAAGATGATTAAGGGTCAGGGGATTGAAAAATTGATGGCACAATCTAACTATGATGTTTTGGGAATAAATTTCATTGTTGATCTATCAGAGAACCCACAAGAAGAAGCAGTCCCATAGGTATCTTAGAAATTCATCGATTTTCCTTGGTACACTGATATTATTTACATATTGATAAACTTGCAAGCTCCTCTAGGGTTGAGAAAAACCAAGGCTAGGTTTTTTAAGTTGAAGGCGGCTAAGTTTTGCATCCTAGATAACTCTGTATTGGAAGGATCCAGGAGGGATCTTGCTAAATTGTTTGCTGGAAGAAGCCACATAATGGGCTATCAAGGAGTTCCACAAAGGGGATTGTGGGGGGCATCATTACTAGAAGACCAGTGCACACAAAAAATTTAGGGCATGATTTTATTGGCCCATTATTTTTGCAAATATATACAAGGAAGTTTCCAGTTGTCATGAGTGCCAGATATTCAATGGAAAAATAAAGTTGCAACCCCTGCCATTAAAGACTATCTCTGTTGAAGCACCATTTATGAAATGGGGTCTGGATTTAATAGGATAAATCCATCTGCCATCCTCAATTCAACATAGATGGATGCTAACGGCCATAGACTATTTCACCAAATGGATCGAAGCGGTTCCCACAAGGCAAGCTACTGACATCGTTATCATTCAGTTTCTGGAGACCAATATCTTGTCTAGGTTTGGATGCCCTGTCAAGATCATCACGGATGATGTAGCGATGTTCAAATACAAGAAGATGGAGAAGTTTTGTAACGATTACAACATAACCCTGGGACATTCTACAGATTATTACCCACAGGGTAATGGATTTGTGGAATCATCCAACAAAAGTTTAATCAGGATCATTAAAAAACTCATGCAGGACAACAATAAGGCCTGGCACAAGAAGCTTATCTATGCGCTATGGGCTGACAAAATCACTACCAAAAGGTCTCTCTCCACATTGTTGAGGAAAATATATGAATTGATCTTACTCAAGCATTTTCAGACTTTACTTGGATAAATCAAAGTAGACGGGAATATCACCCTATGTTTATAGCCAACAAAAATAACATCCTAACTCACAAGTATTAATTACGAGTGCTTAGGCTAGTCTTTTATCAACAAAAAGCTTGCTGGAAATTCATTATTTATGTAAATTTCTGAATATAACAGTTGCTAAAATAAATGTAAGAACATAAGTAAAGACACCAAGATGATAATCAAGATAGATGAGACATAAACCAATTCTTTATTTCATTCCAATTCACCAAAGAGTCATTTTCTTTACAAAATCTCATATATAAATCTTGGACCAAAGTCAAACTTAGACATCCCCAATGGAACATACAAAATGACCTTTGACAGAAAACCAAAACTGAACTCTAAAAGTTGGATCAACTTGCCATAGTTTGTTTCCCACTCGACTCTGCACAATAGCCTTTATCAGTCATGAAAATTAATTCACAAACAAACAAGTCTACATAGACTATCAAAGACATATCAACACCTATGAAGAACAAGTGTCTGAATTATTTGATTCAACCCTAAATATTTTTGTCTACAATAAGACTCTGCTATCATAAAAGAGAATTAGGATGTGATTAATATATGAATGAATGAGAACTGAACTATCTCAACATAAACTCAAGAGAAAACCTTAGCATGCTTCTGCTTCTATCATCCTCTTATTCCTCCCTTTCCTTTTTCTTTTAAAAAATTAGAATTGGTTGAAGTAGTTGAACCAACTCATTACTTAAGTAAATTAAAGACTCAACTAACTTTAGTTAGGGGGAAAAGTAATAATCATAATAAGGGTCATAAATAAATAATAACTAGTAGGTGGGACCCCTTGTGACTCCCTTTAGTTCATAACAATCATAACATAACCATTAGTTAAGCAAAACACACCTCCTTGTGTCTTCCATCAACATATTTACTTTTGGAAATTTTAGCTCATGAAATTTGAAATTACTTCAAAAATAATACTCATATATCCAAAATAAAAMATGGTGTCCAAAGATCCATGAAGTCAACTATCATAAAACAATAGATAACATAAAACTCAAAAGCCATATTTCCCAGTCTGTGATGCAACCTTTCCTTGGTTGTTGTTGTCACCTCTTGATTTTTCCTGAATTTGCCTTAGGCTGTGCAAAGCCTTTAGGATTAATCTCGTTGATCATGTGGGAACAATTGTCCCTCAAATGCATCCGGGAAGACACAAATTTGTCAGAGTCATTTGAGGGTGAGGAAGAGGCAGCAGTGGCTTTTCCTTTATCAAGTGCATGCTGGGCTTCAGTCTTCAACATATTGCTAGCATGGGAGGATTGCACTGGCGAGTGGTTAGGGTTGGCTTGGAGAATGGGGTTCAAAGGTGGAGGAGTAGGCAAAGAAAATTTGGGCTAGCCACGATGTTGGGAGACTGCCGAGTGGACAATCTCCTGCGATCCATCATTTTCAGGGAGCTCGGGTTGTAAGGAGACATGAGGAGGTACAGGGGATACCGGGGGCTTGCGGGGCTTGGAAAGGAGGCCTTTCAGGCCTAGGTTGGACTATTCCCTGCCCAATCCAGTTAAAGAATCTGGCATAAAACAATTGGTCAAGCTCTTTTGAATCAACATCAAAATGTATGGAGAATCTAGGCCTTCTTGGGCCTCTGTTCCAGTTACCTCTACCTCTTTTTCCTTGGCCATGTCTTCCTCGACTGAAAAAACTCATCCTACATGTGTGATCGATTAGAAAATAGTCTTTTAAATAACCATACATGACAACTCTTAAAAATACGAAATAGATTTGGCTCAGAATGTATCAGACTCATGCAATCCAATCCATACAATTTGTTTTACTATTAATCAACGAGAAGGGGGGTGAAACAGGGTTCTGGGATATGTGAGGGGTTTGTATTGAGCGAAAAAATGATATAATGAAAGGGGAGAATCATGGTCACTACTCAATGACAACAACAATCAACTATAAAGCAAACCAATAACACCTCACTGCAATCCACACAAGACACTGCCACTTTCATCCATTTTAACACAAAATTTCTCTTGACTGTAATCAATCTCAGAATAGGGAGTGAAAAAGGAATATGGGAGGTGACGAAGTTTGTAATTAGCGGAAAAATGAAATCATAGAAGGGAAGAAAGACGATTATTGTTCATGAGATTAATTAAGTGATCCATAAACATGATGCGAAGAAGATGCATCAACCATCAATCACTTGAATAAATAATAATTTATGTGTATTTAACAAGTTCATTGTTCATAATCAAATGTCCAACACAATGCCATAAAAAAACAATGGGCATCCTATACAATTTGCAAGAGGTTTTATGTTCCCTTCAATTGCATTTTATAACAATTTACGCACAATACCCATTTCCAATCTGTAACTATCAAATCAACCAATGCCAAAGCATTTCTTCAATCACAATAATAATTCAAAGGTCATGTTTTCAAATTAACAATGAAATCACTATCCTGCAATTGTGCTTATCATTTAAATGCAATGATATTCATTAAACATATATAGGCGATAACCATAATCAAAATCAAATTGCAAGAACCCGAATTGACCATTTACAGCCAACAACCACCATTCCAACACAAGCTACGCGCCAAATAATTCAAACATGCAAGTGTAACTCCATCACTATGCAAGCCCAATTCCATGTGATTTTGAAAGTTGGACCATCAATTCTAGAGTCATTTGAGGGTGAGGAAGGGGCAGCAGTGGCTTTTCCTTTATCAAGTGCATGGTGGGATTCAGTCTTCAACCCCTTGTTAGCATGGGAGGATTTCACTGGTGAGTGGTTAGGGGTATCTTGGACAATGGGGTTCAAAGGCGTAGGATCAGGCAAAGACAAGTTGGGCCAGCCATGATGTTGGGAGACTGTTGGGTGGACAATCTCCTGACATCCATCATTTTCAGGGACCTTAGGTTTTAAGGAGACATGAGGAGGTACAGGGATACCGGGGGCTTGAGGGGCTTGGAAAGGAGGCCTTTCAGGCCTAGGTTGGACTATTCCCTGTCGAATCCAGTTAAAGAATCCAGCATGAAACAATTAGCCAAGCTCTTCTGAATTAACGTCAAAATGTATGGAGAACCTGGGGCTTCTTGGGCCTCGATTCTAGGTACCTCTACCTCTGTTTCCTTGGCCATGGCTTCCTCGACTGAAAAAACTCATCCTGCATGAGTGATCGATTAGAAAATAGTCTTTTAAATAACCATACATGAAAACTCTTAAAAATATGAAATAGATTTGGCTCAAAATGTATCAGACTCATGCAATCCAATCCATACAATTTTTTTTACTGTTAATCAATGAGCAGGGGGGTGAAACAGGGTTCTGGGATATGTGAGGGGTTTGTATTAAGTGAAAAAATGATATAATGAAAGGGGAGAAGCAATGTCACTGCTCAATGACTACAACAATCAACTGTAAATCAAACTAATAAAATTGCAGTGCAATCCACACAAGACACTGCCACTTTCATCCATTTTAACACATAATTTATCTTGAATATAATCAATCTCAGAATAGGGAGTGAAAAAGGAATATGGGAGGTGACGGGGTTTGTAATTAGCGAAAAAATGAAATCATGGAAGGGAAGAAAGACAATTACTATCCATGAGATTAATTAAGTAATCCATAAACATGTTGCGAAGAAGATGCATCAACCATCAATCACTTGACTAAATAATGATTTCTCTGTATTTAACAAGTTCACTGTTCATAATCAAATGTCCAACATAGTACCATCACAAAACAATGGGCATCCTATACAATTTTCAAGAGGTTATGTTCCCTTCAATTTCATTTTATAACAATTTACGCACAATACCCATTTCCAATATGTAACTATCAAATCAACCAATGCCCATGCATTTCTTCAATCACAATAATACTTCAAAGGTCATGTTTTCAAATTAACAATGAAATCAATATCTTGCAATTGGGATTTTCATTTAAATGCAATGATATTCGTTAAACATATATAGGCAGTAAACAGAATCAAAATCAAATTTGCAGAACCTAAATTGACCATTTACAGTCAACAACCACCATTCCAACACAAGCTACACGCCGAATAATTCAAACATGCAAGTGTAATTCCATCACTGTGCAAGCCCAATTCAATGTGATTTTTAAAGCTGGACCATCCATTCAACATGACTGGGTATCAACAACATTCTTAACAAATGATTGATTGCAACAAAACATGCTCAAAACTCTGTGGGTATCCCTGAGTGTAAGAAACCAAGATATCCATATCATACACAGTGCACAGTCATCAAACGCTACGATGCAATATATCCATTTGAAAAATCAAAAACAAAGTCATAGTAATAAATCAATCCATCGTGTTGAATCATTAATAACACAATATGACTCTGATTTAGTCCAACTGTAATCACTGTGTTATGCAGACTTAGACTTATACAATCGAACAATCATAAGGATACAATGGATAATATTTCTACAGCCATTCGATTCAATAACCATTAGGTCCCCAAAGAAAACTACAGTTACCATGACCATCACTTCATTGTGAAAAACCACCACATACACAACGCAATATGCGTAAGCAATGTCAAGAATTTGTAACCAATGCTAGATAAACATCCAAACAATCCTTAGTGAAAAATACCAGTGAATGTGTATCAACCAACCAATTCATCCATGTCGTAAAATCAATTGACCTAACAAGTTGTGAAAACCACGCATACCCACACATCCATTTGAATTGGGGCAACGTTCCTCTCCATTAAACAGTACCGAGTTATTAAACATAAGGAAAGCGACTGTGTAAATTGAGTTGTGTAGATAACAAGCATGGTTTACAATCGTTATATAGAGGCAATAACTAAATGCCAAACCAACACGACTGTCATATAGCCAACTGGATGGGTCTGTACTCAAAAAATAGTTGGCAATATACAACCATCCAACAATCAAGTGGTAAACCCAACAGGCCAAGATGGTGTTCATTGTCAACCCTCAGACCTGTGGAGTTAAAGGTTCGCATTGTGACTATCACAAGAAGGATAGAGCCAACTTCCTTCAATTGTGAAAAACCCTAATACCAATAGTGCATACACAGAGGGAACCATGAATTATTTGCGAATAGATAACAAGTCCCGAGACAGGAGGGCTACCACAGAGGAGTGAGGCTCCAACCCGACCGATAGTGATGCTTAACGTGCGCAGGGTGTAACCCTTGTGGATCTTAGGTCAAACAACGACAACACTGAGGTGATGACAAGGCCGAGTAAGAATAGGAGATCCCATTTCATGGCCTTTAGTAACGAAATCAACCATTTCCCAAATCAACAAAACATAGTGACGAAGAGTGCCTTTAACCATTAAACCCATAAAAGCCAGATACTGAACATAGTGATGCACACGCGTGAGGAAAGTCAGCCAAGCAAACCAAAAAAAACCTTCCAACTGAGCCAACAAAGATCCCAGAGAGCCCCTATGGCTGCTAATACCCAGGATGACCCCATACAACTATGAATCCAAGATTATTGCAGAAGAACCATCACGCTTCATTCCAAGAACACAATTTTCATAGTTGCAAACTTAAGTAAAACACAAACCAATACACCCGATCCAATATCCATTTCATAAATAGAGAAGACTCATGGATGGCCAAAACAAAGATATACCCATGATCGAAGCACCTTAAAAAGAGAGCTCGGTCGAGTGGTTCCTCTATGGTAAGAAATTGGAGCATAACCACAACAACAAAAATGAACAATATCTCAATTAGGGTGGTGGCCAGCGAAGGAGTAAAGGTGACGTGCAACAAATGCATGTCACCTCCACCCATATTACATTAACTCATCAGTACATGCCAAGAAGCTCTGCATTAAAACCTGTGTTGGAATCTGTATCTATTAATTTCCAATTGTGCTATCCACATCATATGTCCCATTTCTAACTTAACCATATTACATGTCAACTATACAATCCAATAAATCATGTATAGAATCATCACCAATAGCATGATCAACATCAACCTATACCATAGCGTAATCACCATGCATATAGTCTATATAACTCAAATAAAATCGCATAGCCATTAACTTCATTACCTTGTCAAATGTGCCACCAACATCCTATCCATACGAATATACCATATTCCTATTACCAATATGACCCAATTAAATTGTATAACTATCATTTGCTAGCTAGGATTCAATGACAGTCGTTAAGTCTTTTATGCACATAGTATAGTATATAGGATAGTTAAAATTATTCCCCTTTGCAACTGTTGCATTGTTCCATATTTCTTTCCAGTTGTTTGTATGTGGTATAGTAAAATTGCAGAATTAGATCCCTCTTCCTTTGCATTTGTTATAGTATTTTTTCTTTTCTCCAAACTGCCTTTTATGTATTTTCACTAACATGTTTGTTGTGCAGGTGTTGTAAGAACAAATAACAATGATATCAATGAATAGCATAGGTTGTAGTAACATAAGGAACCAACACTTCATAAGCTCAAATCATACCCAATAACAACAAGATATCATCAACCATGTAAGTCGTGTCGCACATAATCACAACATCAAAATGAACAGATCTGATCTTCAATAGTTCAAGGGGGTCCCACCTACTAGTATTATTTAGTTTTTATAATAATAGGATTTTAGAAACACTTGGCGGGTGAAACTTCGTTGACGTTTTTTTAATTGTCAACACACATCACCTTTCCAAATTGTATACGGCATGGAGGTGGTTTTCCCCACCTTGCTGGAACTTCCTGTCAGGAGATTGCTGCAAGAGAAAGAGGTCTAACCAAATGATGCTCAGAGGAGGATAAACCAATTGGTTCACATGCAACAAATGAGAGAACGAGTTTTCAACCAATCACAGATTCACAAGGATAGAATGAAGAAGATTTTCGACAAGCACACTAAGAAGGAGGATTTCAAGGTAAATGATCGAGTACTTAAGTGGGACGCGAGGAATGAAGACAAAGGGAAGCATGGAAAGTTTGATCACCATGGGGCCTTTTAGGATTGTCTCTTATCACGGGAACAATGCATATTTTCTACAAAATATTAATGGAGAACTCATTGGTGGGGGAGCTGTGAATGGCAGGTTCCTTAAACATTATTTGGTTTAGTATGGATTGTTTTCGCCTTTCATGTCATTGTAAATAACCATTTTTTTATGTTTTCAAGGAAGACGTTTCGAGTCAGTAGTCAATAGAAAATTGAATCCCAGAATGAAGGCCCTAATTTTATGCTAAGTCTGGTCGTGATTGTGTCAAGAAGTTCTAGGGTGAGTCTTTTCCGTTGTTTTAGAGTCTGCAAATCAAATAAAGCCCAATGGTCATGCACCTAGTCTACTATTTTTTACCACCTCACTGGGAGGATAACATCCCCATTGGAGCCAATTGTTAGCATCGTTATTTTTTCAGTTAGAGTCAGTCCTAGATGATTCATGGTTCATGTGTCGAAGCATATGAGGTTAGGTACTGAGCAACGAATGGGTCAAAGTCAGAAAGTGGCGGAAATGGCCATTGGAGTCAGGAAGGGGAGTCATAATTAAACATGTGTGAATTGTAAAGGTCTTTTCCAAAAAGGTTGGGTATTTTCAGAAAGAGGGAATTTACGTGCCAAAGGTCGAGAAAAGTTGTTAGAGTAAGGGTCACGTCGGTAGATATAACGGCCATCATCACCTCATTATGAAATTAGAAAGGTTAGGAAATCACGATGCTCATATCACATATACTCTACAACTCTTATCATTTGTACTTTGCACACTTGAAAGTGTACCCGTCACACGAGTGTGCTGCACAAATCTTCAGTCTGCTTCAAAACTTCTCATCACCATGGATTCAACGTCCTCTATCATTATTCCATCCTTTTCCTGTTCAATTATAAATACCAGTCACCCTGCGTTCTTCTCCTTTACCATCTAGGTTTGTGCATTATCTGTGATTTTTACTACAAGTCCTGGGTCTTTTCGTTGTGGGAAAGTTGATTGCCATCAGCTATGTTACGAACTTGGACATTCAAGATTGTCGTGTTGCCTCCATTTTTAGTCATGGTTCGGAGCCTGTTGGAGTTTTCACAAGCTAGTCTGTCGGGAGATAGTTCCTCTCACAATCATCCTTTCTTCCTTAGATTTTTTCCTTGTCACGCCCTAATTTTCTGTCGTGCTCCCTTAATGCAACAAGCCTACCGTTATCATTATCACAACGTCGACTTGTTCCTGCACCTAAAGTCTTCATAGCGCCTGGTGTCTGCGCAGTAAAATCCTAGAGTTATTTTTTCTTGTCGCGCAAAACTTCCACCACTGCCCCTTCGACAGGTCTCTGCGAGGCATATCGTTCTCCATTTTTCGCACAAAGAGGGTCTCATCTTTCATTATCACGCATGTGAAACAAATACACGTTTGCATCATGAAAACATCCCAAAACATAAGGAAGAAGGCGCGGAGTGGTAGATTTGTGAGGCACGAGCCTCAAGACTTGGCGTTAATCAATGAAGATCCAAATGTCAGGGCATATTTTGAACAGGTTAGTTGTATGCACTATTGTGAAAAAATCCAAGGATACAACGTGAAATTGGCTAAACAGTTTTCTTTCAGATTTAATGGGTTCCACGTGGTCATTGAAGGAATCACATTCCAGGTGACAAAGGAAACTTTGTCAACCACGATAGAGATCCCTTCGCGTGGTGAAAGGTGGTCTAAGGGCATTCCTTTAGACATACTATGCTATGAAGAATTCATCAAACCAAACTACCTAAACAGGAAAATGGGAGTGGGTGTTCCAAGTTGGTATCTACGAGAGCCTTTTCAGAAACTCTTGAAGGTGATTAGAAAGTATTTCACCTGTGAAAGAAGGTCTGACAGAATATACCCACATCACATCAGGTTGTTGATGCATTTCACAGGGAAGAGGCCTTTGAACTTACCTTTCTTCTTGCACCAAAGTTTAGGAGGAATGGCGGACAACGTCCAGGCCAAAGCAAACCAACCGAAGAAGAAATTATCCCATATCTCATTAATCAAGTTGTTGGTAGTCAAGGAATTAATATGGCTGGGTAAGGACTGGGACTCGTTTTTGTTTTCGTCCAACATCCCTGGGGACCCTAAAGGAGATCCCCCTCTACCCACGAGGGAAACAACATGTTTCAGCACAGAGGCAGGAATAGAGGGGGATGCAGGAAAATGGAAGACAGTAGAAGGTTTGTCACCCCAACAGCCAGTACCTCGGAAACGAGGCAAGCCAAGGCCGATCAAGAATCTCGAGGAGACCCAAACTCCAAATGAACCACGTGACCAATGCGTTGCTGAGAAGTTACTCATGTGTGTTGTTCGGCTAGAATCTGTCGAGGGTTCAAGCGGGGAAATCTGTGAAAGATGGAGAAGGTTCGTCACTGAAAGCATGGAGGTTTGGGAGCCATCGCAACAACTAGAGCAAGGACAACTCGCTATTGCCGAGTTGTACCAGGAGAACAAAGAATTGAGAAAGAAGTTAGTGGAAAGGGATATCAAAACAAAAGCGCCGCAAAGTCGAGAAGGGAATGGGAATTGGCTTAAGTAACAACTCAAAGAGGCACAAGACATTATCATTCAGCTTCGCGAGGAACAGAGGATGTCATAGGAGAGAATCGCGGAGAAATTCAAAGAATGTGGACTAGCCATGGAAAATGTCTGCGCGGCTCTTGCTAGTGCTCAAACGAAGATGAAAGGGAACACGGTCTTGTGAAGACAAGTGAAGAATATGAAAAGGAGAAACTGGTCTCTTAGGAAAACGCTTAGAGTATCAAGATTGTAGGTGAGGCCAGAAACATAATTGACCCAACCCCGTTTTTTGTCTTTTTGAATGTGGAACAAAATTCCTCTCCCCTCATGTCCTATCTCCTACCAGGAAGCAAGGTTTGATGGGTATCCACACGGTGGATATACCTTGTGCAGATGTTGTAAACCCACCTATCGAGAAGGACAAGTGTAGGCGAAATGCACAACATTTTTGAAGGAGATGCGTAGTCCCCTGATTATTGTCGCCATCTAGATATAACAAGTGACAAACCACATCCATCTGCCATGCGAACTCTCCACATGCATATTAGGGTCAATGATCGTGCGACAACAATCAAATCCCGTTACATTGGGTGGAAAAGTTCTGACAGAGTGCTCGATCATTCGGGTGACCATTCAAAGGAGAAACTCTGACGCATCATCTCCTAATGATTGAATCTTGTTGATGACCGACTATCATGATAAAGACGATGGGTATGACATGATTGGGTGTAGTTGGGTTCCTATTCTTAGTAAGTCCTATTTGAAAGATCATCTTGCGGGGAATAACTGGAACCAAAATTCTAGGACTAGTAGTTTGGAGCATGGCAGCCCAAGGGGCACAACTCTTTCTATATATTGCATATTTTCAATGTAAGCTAGGTTGGTTGGAAAAGTAGTGTAGACAATAGACTACTGAATGTAATTTTCGAACCCGATTGAAATATAATGCAAAGGTCCTGAGGCTTTGATGAAAATATTCTAATGGTGGTGGTTTGATGTATTTTGATCTCTCTTATGTATGTGCTTCATGTTTTTTGTATATCCATGTCATTACTTTGTTTAAATTGGAACATTTGATAAGTCTAGAATTCATTGTGCGGTGCTTTATACTTCGCCATTTAAACCCCTGTGTTTTCTTCTAAGTAATTTAGAATTCATCTTCAATGGTGTTATGAGTTGCTTTATGTACTTTTTCTCTCGCCACACACAATGCCATTTGAACTGAAAAACCATTTCCTGCTTAGCCTTTATCCTCTCAAAGTTTCAGTTACCAAGTCATTTATTTCTCTCGTTTTCTGTATTTTGACTCCATGGCCCAAGGTTTTGTATTTACTTGCCAATGGAACCAAAAGCATTTAACAAAGGTAATAAAACTAGCCGACAATTCAAAGACATTATCTGTTAGAGACTAAGTCTCAGAGAGAGCCTTCTCTAGGTCAGAAAGGCTAGTTTCTGGTCTTAAATTTGGTCTGTAGGTTACCTCTGTCATTTGTTTTCTTAGCCAAACAAATTTACAAAGTGATAACAATATTCACTCCCTTCCCAATTTGAAATGATAAATCCAAGCAGTTGTATATCATGTCCATGAAAACATTTCAAGACATGCTTTGCAATTATTCAATTTTCATGGCTAGGTTCCACCTGTAAATACTTTCACAACAAAGAAAATATATGTCTGAGTATTCTCCAAATACATCAATGGGACATTCAATTTCCCATGCAGGGATAGGTCGATTGGATCAGAGTCTCTCAACTTCTTCAGATCTTTCATCATGGGAGTTTGCCATGGATTTGTAATCCGTGATCCTGAACTTCTGAAAAACGAATTCCTTTTTCATAGGAAGTTTTCACCATGCTTTTGTTGTACATGAGAGGCTCTGCACCAAGTTGCTTGAATCCATACAAGGTCTTCTTCCATTTGCGTACATGGGTCTCTTTCTGGTATATCTCAAAACCTTTAGGTTGCTACATATGCTTCTTCTTCAATTGCTCTGTTGAGAAGAACAATCTTTACATCCATCTGATGTAAACTCCAACCCATGGATACTGCAAGAGATATAATAGCTCAGGTAGAGGTATATTTGGTTATTTGAGCAAGTTGTCATCATATTATTCTCCCTCCTTATGGGAGAACCCTCTATCCTTGAATCTTTCCTTGTATCTATCAATGTTTCCATCTTCCATTTCTTTTGCTTGACTAGTATTCAAACATCCTCAAGTATTCAACACTTGGCTTCTTTTCCGAAGAAATCTTCTTTTGGAGTCATGTTCTTCAATATACGGTGAGGACTTCTATTCTGAACATATATGAATGCCATAGCTAATTTTCCCATAGAAACATGGATAGATTTTGGTCATTCATATTGCCTTAATAGATTCTTCAATGGAATGGTTCTTTCTTTCTACCACATCATTTTGAGGGACAATTAGCTCCCTCCTAATCACGGTTATTTTACAAAGAGGAAATGATCTTCTTGGAGATGTATTCTCCTCCATTATCAAACCTCAAGATATTTATCTTCCACTTAGACATTTGTCCACACACATCTGATTGGCTGATGTCCAAAACTCATTTTTTCTTTCCATTCTTCCATTAGAATTGGTACTTAGTGAGATCACCTACCTCACCACTTGATGGAGTCATCTTCTCCATGTTTGCAGCTATCACTATAGCTCCTTCTCAGAGCTATCTCCTATGGCCTACTCGGAACAATAACAATAAGAGAAAAAGTATTTACAATAGAATTTTCATAAAAACATATCTACGGTAACAAGGATGGTAGTCATCATAGAGTTACCAAGGTAACCTCCCCAGGAGCAAATAAGAAATATCTCTCTAGAGGAGATGTTAGTTCATTTTGCAATAAGAATCTATATCAATAGTATTCACATGCCATCAAGTATTCATTATATCTAGAAATAATAGAACCTTTCAAAGACTACTTTCACAATTTGTAATGTAGCAACTATCACCCTTGATATATACAAATTGGAAGCTTAACAATTTAATCAAACCTGGAATCTGAAGCCTCAACTATTATGGAGGCTGTGCTTGTTCCTATGAATGCACTGAATCCAAGATTACAACTTGGACAAGGTCACTAGTACTTTCCCTGCAAACACACTCATGTTTTTCTAGATGATATAACTTGGATAGCATATACAAGTGCATACCTTTGAATTCTTGTAGCAACATCCAACTTGTCTTCCAATCTGAAACTAGATACCATCTTGTCATGAAGAGATTAGAAACTGAATCAGAAGATTCAATGATTAGAACAAGTTAGAAACTCTAAAATTTCAACTTTGACCACAAAATCAATTTGATCATAAGTCAATCTTTGACTTTGACTTTGACCAGTCAAACTTTGACTTTGAATTTTACCAAAAATTCAAACCAGATGTTTTTTCTAGTTGATGGTACCAAGAGGTGTGCTAGGCTAGGGTGCACTAGGATGTCAAGGAATTAAGTCAAATGCTTCATAAAAAGTTCCCGAACACAAGGGTTAGGGTTTGTTGCAACTGCATAATCAAAAAACCTAACTACAGTTGTAACTACCTAGTCACACTACCTTCTAATGGTTAGAATGTATTGAAGGTGGTGTGGGCCCATAAATTTTTATAATTAAAGAGATGTGATCATTTTACCATAGACAATATCACTATTGTCACCCAACCATAGGCATGAAACCACCCCCGAGCACCATAACATTTTCTAGATAGAATGATTTTGGAAGCAACACTAGAACCAACAGATAAACAAGAGAGCTCATCTTTCTCCAAAGATATCTCACCAAACAGAAAGTCTTAAAGCCACATAACAAGAACAATACTCAGTTGCAGCAGTTGCAGTTTCACTTACCAAGAATACCACCAAGAACCATCACCAAGAACACCACCAAGAGATCATAGAGGATAGGGCATACATCTTAGGCTATATGGCACTAGAGAGAGAGAGACCAAGAACCATCCCAGAATATCCACCTTCCATCCTTGCAGCTACAACTCCAAACTTGTGCCAAAATTGACTGAGAGAGTGTGTGAAGTGTGTGTGTACAAATGAGCTATATCATCTCTTATTTATAGTGGTTCTTGTCACTTGTATGGGTTGAATTTTCCTTTTAGAATATAATACTTTAATTTTAATTCTTTTACTGAGTTGAAGTCTTGTCTTCTAGGGTTTCTACACATTTGTTTAGGGTTTTTCTTGCTTCCAGAATATTCTATTCTAACCAAAGGTTACACATGGGGTTTAATACCTCATGCAACTACCATAATATCAACATACCCAAGGGTTATAATATTGTTGGTTGTTAATGAGTCTACAAGACCAAGTTTGGCATTGATGGACAAATTAAAAAGCATAAAGCTTAGCTTGTTTCTAATGGATTTTGATAGGAGGGTGTTGATCACACTAAGACTTTTGTTCTAGTTGCTAAGAAGGACTCAATTCAAATGATCTTATTTATTGTTGCTTCATTGAATTGGGAAGTTCATCAAATCGATGTCTAAAGTTCCTTTCTTCATGGATCCCTTCAAGAGGAAATGTATAGCAAACAACGAGCATGATTTTTTCATAATGAGCCTACATCATTGGTGTGTAAGCTCAAGAAGTTTATTTATGGGCTCAAGCAAGCACCTTGAGCTTGGTATGAGAAAATCCACTCTTTTTCAATTATGGCTTCTCTTTTTTAGGTTGAGCATGATCTATATATTTTTAATCATGATGGTCAAACACTCATTCTTTATGTTGATGAACTCATCATCATTGGTCATTCATCGTCCATGATTAAAAAATTGAAGTTGCAGATTTCTTTTGCTATACTGAAATGGGCCTAATCCACTACATTCTTAGTGTCTAGAATGCTCAATCTTTATTTGGGATATCAGTCTCTTAGTTTCAATATACTTTGGATATTTTGAAATTATTAAGGATGGAGGATTGTAATCCTATTCACACCCATCTTGCTTGGATGAAATTTTAGGTAGATTCTCCTTCTCCATTATTTTATGCCACTATGTAATGATCTGTGATGGGTAGTTTACCTTATTCATACATGTAATGCCTTTGTTTTCAACATGTGCTCCAAATATATGAAAGAGCCTTGCAAGAGTTACTATCATGTTGCGAAACATATTTTGTGTCATATCAAAGGCACTACTCACGTGGGCATCCACTATTCAATTGGCATACCCATCCTTTATGGTTTTTCAGATGCTCACTAGGTCAATGATCTTGATGGGTAATGATCCACTTCTAGTTAATTATTCACTCTTGTTTATGGATGAGTTTTTTAATGTTCCAAGAAGCAAGAAATTGTGGGTCTCTCTTCCATAAACTTTGAAAATATTGGCGTTGTTGTTGCTTGTAAGCACCTTTATTGGATGCATAGGATTCATGAACAATGCGGTCTTCCTTAATAAATTCCCACCACTATTTTGTGACAGTAAAATCACCATTCAATGAATTCAATATCATGTGGATCATTTTAATATGAAGTTCATTTATATTTGATGCACTACTTTCGGTGCCTCCATTCTCAAGGATGTCTTGTGCTTCAGTGGATCAACTTATCGATGTCTTCATTAAATTTCTGCTCGAGGCCACCTTTACCAACATGCAGAGTCGTATTTTTTTACAATCAAAAGCACCATTCAATGAATTTGCAAGCATGTGGATCATCATAAGACAAAGGACATTGATATTTGGATGCACTACATTCGGTACCTCCATTCTTAGGGACGACCTGTACCAATATTTCTTTGTTTAGTGGATCAACTTTTCGACATCTTCATTGAATCACTGCTTGAGGCCACCTTCACCAACTTGCAGAGTCGTATTAGTGTGGGATATTTGACATTAAAGAGGGATGTGATGTAATTTCTTCTCTCCTTGGCCTCTCATTTGAATTAAGGGGGGTTAAAATTCAATGTGTAATCTTCAAATTTGACCATGTCTAACATTAGTTATAATTTTATATTATATTTATAAGTTTGGTTAAGGTCAATCTACTCAACTCAATGTATTCTCAATAACCCCTCTTGAGGAAAGCTCCATACCTCTTAAGTTGTGTATAAATACACAACTCTTATTTGCATTTTATATGTTGTGATCATTCATTCATATACAAGTGATTTAGCCTAAAGGCACCATAAATCATTGTGTTCTCTTGTTCTTGGTTTGATCTATTGTAGTGCCCCTTTTTTTACTTTCTTTGCATGCAACTCATGGACTTAGCACAAGAGGACTTAGATGCTATGTTTTCTAATACATTGCTTCAAATATTTAAGACACCAAATGAGATGATATGATTTGTTTTACCTAAATTTAAGAACGTGGATTTATGCTTTGTGGTTGAATTATATAGATGGGTATTTATAAGATTATGATTTCTATGTCGATGATGGCATGTTGTTTTAAAGTTCATGAGTAATAATATATATTTCTACACTTGATGCACATAGCATGTGGTTATTGTTAGCTAGATTATTGGTCACGAGATGTAGACAATGATTTATGTGATTAATGCTAGTCATATTTTGGGTCAGAAGGTGATGATGATTTTATACATGGGATTGTTGATTTGATGTAAGTTATGACTTGATGTCTTGTTGTTATGATGTGGGTGAGAGCTTGATAAGCCAATTTCTCAATGGCATTGAGTGATCGATTTTGTAATAACACTTGTAGAAGTCCATATACATGAAGGAACTCACTAGTATGATATTATGGGTTGGGGAAATTATTTAACATGAGCACTCATTCTATACCAACAATTCTAGACTTTTGAGATCCCCGGAGCTAGAGATATTTTCAAGTGAGTAGGCATTTGTAGAGTCTTTATATAGTAAAAATTCAATGGTAGAGCCTTGGCGCTATGATTATGACTTCAATACGTGTTGTATTCATATAGTGACAATCGATATATAAAAGACTAGTTTCAATTGAGAGACCCATGCCATGGCGAGCATGGCCATTTGAGCATCAGTGGTGGATAGATGGTGGTCATGAGTCGGTGGAATATAAATGAAGTGGATTGTGTATGAGTTGCATGCTTCCCTAATTTTTTTTACTTGGTATGCACATGTGTTCATGGAAAAGAAAGAGCATATAGTATAATATGGGTGTGAGGACATGCACTTGTATTTAATGGTGCAATTGTCATTTTAATCCTAGCTAACTTGCATTTGCATCTTACATTATGAAAAACATGTAGTACTAGGGTTATTTAATGTTGAGCACTAGCACACATGCAAGCTTGACACATGATTGATATACATGTAGACCAATATTATTATATGAAAAGAGTAATGTCATGAGTATACACTAAAATAATGAATTATGCACACCTAGAAAATAAATAATACATAATTAGGTGCAAGGTTGAAAAGAGAGGAAGAAAATAGGTGTTTGATATTCAACTATTGAATAAATTATGTGAAGTTTATTCTAAATTAAATTAGGTGCAAAGGCATATTGAGGCACTTGGATTTGTTTTTATAACACTCCTTGAAAAAGGTATTGGTTATTTTTAACTATTTTATTTCTGAAAAATAGTGTGCATGTAAAGTTTTGTGTAAATAAAAGAAGACAAGGTGGATGTAGGAAGGGGATGCATTCAAATCTCAATTTATAGGAGATGGTAATAATTGGTGAAGAGAGGCGACAAGGAGATTATTGTTATAGTTGTGATGCTTGAAAATGGAAAATAGGGAGCTAGAAAGGAAGTCAGTGTAATTTTAGTGTTGGTGGGTTCATGGGTCTTCAACCCAAGGGTTGAGGGAATTAGGTTGGGAGGAGAGCACCCCTATCCCCCACAGTTGGTTGTTGATATGTTTGTTGGATATTGTTTTTGTTGGGATATTTCCATTGGATTCGTCATCAGAGGTATTGTACCACTAATTACAAAATTCTTCTAAATAGTGTTAATCTTACCCTTAATGTTTTAGTTTAGTTCTTAAAGGTTGAGTGTGAATTATTAGTATTAATTTCAATTAATCTTCTTGAGTTTATTTTGTATAATAATCATCATATTGATCTATGTAATGCTATCAAGTTACTCATATTTAGGATATTGGCTCTATAGCGTGCTTCAATTATTTCTCTATAGGTCTCTTTTGTTAGGGCTTATTTCTCTCTCTAGGGATCCTTTGCCAAGGCCTATTTCTCTCTAGGGTTGCACCGCTCTTGGCTTCCCTAATGTTGTTCATATCTTTCTTCATTATATAATTTGGGTTGGATTTGGTTCCATTTGATTCTCTTTCTAACATTTATGAATCTCAACACTATCATCATGCCACCTCAACTTACATAGACATGGGTTTTGACTTCAATTAAAGAAATGTGATGAATGGAATGTTAGTTTTTCTTATTTACCTCCATTAAATATTACTGAAATAGTTATGAATCCTCTCCTAACCCTCCAAGAGATCCAAAAACCTTGGCTATATCCTTGTATATTTCATCACAATTTTGTTATTCATTTTATTTAACTCTTTCCTCTGTAGTTACCAACATAATACCATAGTTGCTCTATTCCTTCCTTAACAATTTATGGGTTTCAAATTTTGTCATTTGGTTGACAAATACTTCATTAAAGATGAAAAAAATCTCAAGTGTTGTTTCATGAATTCCTCAATGCTTTACTATAATAAAAAAATATGAGTTAAAAATAAGAAATCAATGCATTTGATACTTAATGCATATTCATTACTAGGTTACTCAAACATGTTTGTAAATATGATGATGAAATGATTAAATATGTTGAAGAAATATACAATGTGTAATTTATAAAAGGCATGGGTGGCATGTTGACTTATATATGTAAGCAAGAGAAGAGGGAAAACAAGTGCACACATACATGAAATTGCATCCAAACAAAAGAAGCAAGCTCTCTTACAGTGGCCAACATAGGGTGAAGAAAAAGAGTAATGGAAAATTTGATAACCTCTACCTACAATCAAGCCATAACTCCTTAATTTTCCCTTGAATTATCCGTGAGAATCTAAGAGGAAAATGAATCTAAAAAATAGTTGAAAGTAAACCCTAAACTCCACTCTAAGAAGAACACAAATAGAAGGAAAAGACAAGCAAGAGAGAAGCACACAACAAAAAATATCTTCTATAACGAAAGGAAACAAGTAGGGGCACCTATGCAAAGAGTAGCATGAATGTAATAGTCATGCATGCCCTTAGAATGTTGTTTGATGCCAATTTAAGAGTCCTTATGTCACCTTCAATGAGTCCAATTGTAGGCACACTGTAGGTAGGTATTGCAAGGTGACCAAGGACATGGCACCTCATAAATTAGTTGGATTGAACAAAGATCCCAACCTAAGCAAGGAAAACAATAAATTAGAGACAATTTATCTACAAAGTCTCAAAAGGGAAAATAAGAGACCCTCAATTGGGTGCTTGAGGAAGAGCCAAGGTTAAATGACCATGAGAATGAGGTTAAGATGACAAATTGAATGATATTCCCCACTACCATAGCCAAAATGAGCATTGGAATGCCTCCATGACTATATGGCTTGGATGAATTATGCTCATACCCTCCCAAGTCTGGAAAATGGTACCACTTGCACACCCCCCAAATAGTGAAAAGGGCCTCATTTTATAGAAAACTCCATGGAAACATGCAATCCCCTATGGATCGTAGGATATCACCATCAATTTCTCTTTATTTTGTGTAATGGTGATGGGATTGCACAATCCTTTGTGGTTTTATGCACTCCAAAGGTTAATGGTGACTTCACAAGCAAGTAATTGGTTGACTCAAGCCACAAATGCAGAACTCAAGAGAATAAGAGGTGGCATGAAAAATCTAAGGAAAGGGGCTTATATGGAATGGACCAAAGGACCTACTCAAGCTTATATGGAATGGACCAAGTGGCTATATCCTTGTATATTTCATCACCATTTTGTTATTCATTTTATTTAACTCTTTCCTCTGTAGTTACCAACATAATACCATTGTTGCTCTATTCCTTCCTTAACGAGTTATGGGTTTCAAATTTTGTCATTTGGTTGACAAATACTTCATTAAAGATGCAAAAAAATCTCAAGTGTTGTTTCATCAATTCCTCAATGCTTTACTATAATAAAAAATACGAGTTAAAAATAAGAAATCAATGCATTTGATACTTAATGCATATTCATTACTAGGTTACTCAAACTTGTTTGTAAATACGATGATGAAATTATTAAATATGTTGAACAAATATACAATGTGTAATTTATAAAAGGAACAGATGGCATGTTGACTTATATATGTAAGAAAGAGAAGGGGGCAAACAAGTGCACACATATTACATGAAATTGCATCCAAACACAAGATGCAATATCTCTTACAATGGCCAACATAGGGTGAAGAAAAAGAGTAATGACAAATTTGATAACCTCTACCTACAATCAAGCCGTAATTCATTAATTTTCCCTTGAATTATTCGTGAGAATATAAGAGGAAAATGAATCTAAAAAATAGTTGAAAGTAAACCCTAAACTGCACTCTATGAAGATCACAAATAGAAGGAAAAGACAAGCAAGAGAGAAGAAAACAACAAACAATATATTCTATAATGAAAGGCAACAAGTAGGGGCACCTATGCAAAGAGTAGCATGAATGTAATAGATATGCATACCATTAGAATGTTGTTTGATGCTAATTTAAGAGTCCTCATGTCAGCTTCAATGATTCCACAATAAATTACATACAATTTCTCTGCAAAGTCTCAAAAGGGAAAAGAAGAGACCCTCAATTGGGTGCTTGAGGAAGAGCCAAGGTTAAATGACAATGAGAATGAGGTTAAGATGACAAATTGAATGATATTCCCCTCTACCATAGCCAAAATGAGCATTGGAATGCTTCCATGACTATATGGCTTGGATGAATTATGCTCGGACCCTCCCAAGTTTGGAAAATGATACTAGTTGCACACCCCCCAAATAGTGAAAAAGGCCTAATTTTATAGAAAATTCCATGGAAACATGCAATCCCCTATGGATCATGGGATATCACCATCAATTTCTATTTGTTTTCTGTAATGGTGATGGGATTGCACAATCCCTTGTGGGTTTACTCACTCTAAAGGTTAATGGTGACTTCACAAGCAAGTAATTGGTTGACTCAAGCCATAAATGCAGAACTCAAGAGAATAAGAGGTGGCATGAATAATCTAAGGAAAGGGGCTTAAAAGGAATGGACCAAAGGACCACTAGAATGGAAAAATGTCTCCCTAACTTGAAAAATCCAAAGGACACGAAGAGGGAAATTAAAGAAAATAGGAAATGTATGACGAATGAACTTTGAGCTACATACACTATCATCATTGGGGGAAAATGCATATTGAGTCACATTTGGTTGTTACAGTATCAAAATCTTATTTTTAAACACACATCCATTGTACATTTGGTTGATTGATATCGATAAAATGAATGGTTATATGATGGAGTTACTTCGTAGTGGAACAANATTGGGGGAAAATGCATATTGAGTCACATTTGGTTGTTACAGTATCAAAATCTTATTTTTAAACACACATCCATTGTACATTTGGTTGATTGATATCGATAAAATGAATGGTTATATGATGGAGTTACTTCGTAGTGGAACAATGATCCAGATGGATATCGGTGACCACCCACCTTTTCCAACTAGCTCAAAAGAGTTTTCTAGCAATTTTGACAATTTACTATTTTTAACAGTTTTCACTTCCGGGGCCATTTTGAGGGTTTGAATGAAGGTTTTTCGGGATTGAGCTTCTCAATTATAGACTATAGTATGATTGAGGCCCCAAAATGAATTTCCTCAACTATACCTTTCCAACGGGCTATCATACGCCTAAAACGAAGATCGTATGCAAAAGTTACGACCCCTGGAAGTTGATGTACTAACTTACCCAAACGGGGCCCACATGACTTTTGACGCTTCATCCCCTAGGATTAGGTTTTTGAATGTCTAGGAATTTTTGGCATTCCTGTCTCACCTCGGAACCCTGTGACTGATCATATCCTTGCCGAATATCTATAGACAGTGGAGCACCCACCCACATCGTCAGAGAATTCAGATTTCAATTCAAGAACAGGAAGAAAAACCAAAAAATAAAACAGCTGGCAAGATCAGAGAAAAGAAAATGGATCAAGTCGAGAATCCTTACGGGCGTCGGCATCGCGATCGGTAGTGGCCTCTACTCCATCTGAAGGGGTTTGGTCATACTTACACGCTCTTCGTACCTTTCCCCGAAACCCTCATCCGACGACCGTGTCGAATACCCGTCCCCAAAAGAAGCTGCCATGACGTCCTTGAAACGACATCGACATAAATCCATAGAGACTCCAAGTCGAAGAAGAAAGCTCGGCCGGAATACCCACAAGCTTGATCAGAAACCAAATCAAGCAAAGCAAATACATACCTGTGACTCTGGCACGTTTTCGCCCCAGCCTGGGAGTCTGGTTTCTTGTGGGCATCCATGGCCAGCTCAGAGTCGGCAGGTTCCTCCTGCCTTGCGTGGACCGACCGACTCATGTTGTAAAACGCAGCAGGGCGCGTATAAGTCCTGCTCAGGGCGACTCACTCTGGTAAGCGGAAGCAGGGGATGGAGGCATTAAGGCAAGCATTATCCCATTATGAATAAAATGTCTCTAATATCTCTTACTAAAATTCATATGAATAGAATGGCGCTGAAATATTTTATCGAAAGGCATATATCTATTGACAATGTGCACAATTAATGATCTTTTAACTTTCAATCCTAATCTGATGGCTGAGCATTGAAGATGCTGATATATTTTTAGTCATCCTCCAAAATCAATGACTCATATTTATTGTTCATAACTTTACATTTATGAAAGTATCAGTAAACATGTTTACTTTTTTACATTTACCTTACAACACAAAGTTCCAGTAAAAAAGTGAAAATTATAAATACAATTAATGATATGAGAAGCTTCTGCAAAGTGAACAACAAATCCATCTGTGATCACAATATAGATCCAAAAAAAGGCTCTTATTTTAACCAAACCCATGTGACAATTAATGTAACGTAGTATTGTATGCATGCAAACATTTTAATTTGCAAGTCCCTTTAAAGCAGCAGATACAATAACCTAAATATTGTAATTAATATTTAATTCAATTCATTTGTTTTGACTCTCTAAAAAAAATCTTGAAGCCAACATTATACACATTAAATAGACATTAGTTTTTCAAACAATAATGACTTTCTTTAACTTATTTTAATAATTCATTTGATAAAATTATGATATCATAAGTAATTTATATATCCATATTAAATAATATTTATTTATTTATTATATTAATATATATGAAATTGATTAATGAAATGAATACAAAAATATATAATATAATATTACAATATTAATATAATATTGTTCTACATGACTATTATCACAATAAATGTTTACACTACAATCATTCATCTTCTTGTAACTTTGTGTATTTGGTAAGGTACGAAGCAATATGAATTTTGAAGTTTTTAATGATCACATTGAAAAAGATCAATTCAATCTAAATGGATTTTGGATTCTTTTTGTTTTCGTTAAATTATGGATAAAAAACATTTATTTTGATATAATGATTCATTTTTTTGTAATTTTGTGTATTTAGTAAGATTGAGGATATAAAGCAATATGAATTTTGAAACTTTAACAATATTATCGTATCGAAAAAGGATCAATTCAACCTAAATGGTTATGATTCTTTTTAGAACTATTTGATGAACCTAAATGGATTATGGATTCTTTCTAGAACTATTTGATGATAAGAGTCTTGATTTGATATTTTGTGTTGTTGAGTTCAAGATGTATTAATTTTAAGATGCTTTAATATACAAGAACAACATTGACATTGGTACATTGATTCTTATGTGCTACTTTTTTGTAACTTGGGTAGTAATAAGTTGATCCTTGAGATATCATTTTTCAAGATTATCTACTTAGAATAAGTCATTAATATATAAGTGTCCAATTTCTCATGACCCTTCTTAATCCCTGATTTAATATTTTCATGATATACTTGAGTTGTCATGTTAATATTTGATATTTTTGAATTCATTGGTGCATCTACATTTCAATAGAATGTTGACCATCATTGAAACTGTAGATGTTGACTTGTCATTGAATTGTTTCTTAAACTCATTTCTAGATGCTCTTTCACTATAAAACTTCATTAGTAATGAAAATCTGATTTTTAGTTTCAATCAATTATGTTAGGGTCTCTTGATCTACAATTTCATCTTCTAAAAAATTCCTTAATTCACTCACATCAATGGATGTAGCTGGATCTACTTTCAAGATTGATACATCCTTCTGTTTTAATAGTTTTTCTTCCCTAAGCAGGGTTTGACTATGATTCTTCAAAAGATTGATTTCCTTGTGAGTTCCATTGAGTTCCATAGGCATTAAATATTTCTAGATACAACCCCTTTCAATAGCATATGAATGTTTCTACTAGGGTTTATTTCCTCCCTTGTGAGTTCCATAGGTATTCAATGTTTCTAAAGCTATGCTTTTCTTTTGTTTTTTTGGTGCAAAAATTATCATAACTCGATTGTTTGCTCCATCTCAGGCCGAGTGTTTGCTCCATCTCCCGTCTGATCCGATTCCATCGACAAGAGTTATTCAGTATGGAGCAAAAGCCGAGTGTTAGCTCCATCTCCCATCCGATCCGATCACATCGACAAGAGGTATTCAAAATGGAGCAAAGGCGGAGTGTTTGCTCCATCTCCCGTTTGATCCGATCCCATCGACAAGAGGTATTCAGTATGGAGCAACTGCCAGAGCCAAAAACATACCAGGTTTTCATAAGCTATAAGGGACGTGACACCAGGAAGATTCTTGCCACCGTCATCTACCATTGCCTCACTAATGTCGGGCTGCACATCTTTCTGGATGAGGAAGAAATGGTATGTGGAGAAGATATCGTCACTGTAATCGAGAGAGACATCAGTAGTGCTTCAGATCATATTGTCCTGTTTTCTAAGCATTACGCTGAATCAAGCTGGTGTTTGGATGGGCTGTGTTCCATTTTGAGATCATCTCATAAGCGCACGATTATACCCGTAGTTTTGGATGTTGAGTTAAATGAAAATGATTTTCTAGAGACGCGCAACGACCGACAAGTAAAAACGTATTTCATTTTGAATTTGAGTTGTGAAGCATTCATACTAATTCCTGCATTTTATGTTTTTCGAAGCTCTCACAATTTTCATGCAGGGTTAGTGCTAAGATTTTACAGGTTCAAAGATGATCTGATTTCATGCAGAAGTGATTTTCGAAAATCACAACAAAACATGCATCATTGAAATCTTGGAGGAGATAAACTTTTCATTGCACATGTCATGACACTTGCCGCTACACATAAAATTTTCTGAAAACCTATTGAGTCATGAAATGCTCACTTACCCTTCTCCTTCTAAGCCTATGCGTCATCCATGTTGGAGTCCACTTTGTCATTGCTTGTGTAGTCGACCTAAAACTTTTATCATTTTACTACTACTACCTCATGACTTCACACATGTTCTACCTTTCCGAGTCACATACATTATTACCTCATTTTCATTTATATTTTTTCCTTATGAATAAATCCATCCAATTTCCCTTTCCATGACTAAATTGCCTTAATGACTTTCCATAAAAACTGTTGATACTGAGATCTTTTCTCTTTAGTCCTACCAATCATTTTGTACAACTCATGTTGACTGATGTGGGATTCCTTAAGGCCCACCTTTCAACAAGTCTTTTTCCATCGACCTCAACACCTTATTTGGGATAGAGACTAGAGTCCCTATGAGTACCTTGAGGCTTTCATGCCTTAATGGCAAGTTCTCTCGCTAACAATCATGGGAATACATCAATGTCCCTTGATCGTTAGATCTTGCAGGTGGCTCAACATCAACTCATTTATTCACACTTCGTAAGATGTACTTAGGTACCTTGGCACTCATTGACATCAATGGTGAGATTGCCTCGCATTGGCTAGCGATATCCATCAATGATTGGTAATCCAATGACTTCTTTTCATGCTCAATATCGACACATTTATTCACATGACTAGAATTGTACCATCGGGTTTTGTGGCAAGTGAAGACTATATACTTTTCATGACTCCATCATCAGTTGCAACATCATCCCTTTAGTCATAAGAGAGTATCAAAGTTCCACTTTCATATTCATACAACCAAGAAGCAATTTACATTCCTTCACCTCATAATCCATGATCCAACAACAACAGTCACATTATTCATGATTCAACAACATCTACATTCTTATTGCATAGCTCATTGATTGTTCAGGTAGTGAAGGTATGTTGTTTTCTAATATTTAATCATGTAATTCCTTGAATGCTAGAAATGAATGAATTTGGAAAATTCCCTCACCATTTTACCATTGCCTCTCTCATTTTTGCAAACATAAAACATCTTCAATTGGGGGGGGTTTACTATATTCATTTCCATTTGATTCCATTCTTACACATACCATCATCTCATTCACTATTGACCAACATGTTTCTCCCAAACTACACTTGGTTGCACTTTGATTCCAGATATTGATCTCTTCTGGCATGATTCATAACATGAATAAAAGGCTTTTTAATGTATATTGATGGCTCATTATTTCCAGTGCATGTATGCTTAAAATATTATTGCAGCAAGAAAATAAGTAAACAAAATCAATGTTGTTAACACAAGAACCAACATTTGTCATATTCATGGTTGTCACACAAGAACCAACCATAAGAAAAATCCACTACTACTCATGTACTGCATATCATGGAATGATTTATTAAAAACATCATCATGTAAATACAAAGTTAAGAAGCCCAAAGTATACAAAAAAATCAATGCACAGTTGCATGAGGACATGCAACAAGTTTAGTTGGGGGGAGATGTTGGGTCTCAGAAATGTTGCATTTTCACCCTATTTTCCTTTCACTATTCCTCTCATTCATCCATATTCCATTATTCCATTTACCATTCATGATACCATTTTCATAAATTAATTATGGGTTTACCTTCTTATTTTCCAATTCATTTCTTTTAAGTATTTTTGAGAATTTATGACTAAATATTAGAAAATCTACATGTTTTCATTAATATCTCAAGTTTGGATGAGCTTTGTAATGTGTAGGATTATTTAAAAGGATTATTCAAAAATCTTCTCGAATATTTCCTCCACCATTTCAAGGATTTGAAGATAATTATTCAAGCTAATTCCAAGGAGGAACATCATGAGAGGTTTTGTGAGGATTTGAAGGGATAAGTATTTTGTAATAATGAGAAATTGGTTGAGAGAAAAGTGGATCTACAATTATGAGTTTCTTATCCTCTTTTCAAAGCAAAACATGTATAAATAGGAGTGCTCTCTCTTCATTTGAAAATGAGAAATTAGGATTAGAAAAGTCTCGAATGGAGTCCTTGGATGGTAGGAAAGGGTCCTTGTTTTCTGAGTCTTTTGTTAGTCATTGATTACTAGGAGTTTCATGATTTCCATTATTGTGTCATGGAGTGGATTTGATCATTGTGATGTAATAGATTGAGATTATTTTATCGTTAATGTGATCTCACATATGTTTTCACACATGTTTATTACTTTTCATTTATTGCTCTTCACATGTTTCTTTACTTTTATGCAATTTCACATTTCCAAGTTGATTTAATTTATGCAATTTAATTCCAGTTGTGTGTTTCAGCTTGAAGCATTAGATTAGGTTAATTTAGCTTCAATCCTGCATACACTTTGCATGTGCTTGGTAAGTTTACGAACTCCTAGGGTTGACAATTAAATGATTGGGCACTTATTAAACGACAATATTTTCACCCAACACTCATCTGCAAAGGTTTTGTTACCGGCCTCGGATGAAAGCAATTGTAACTAAATATGTAAAGGGGTGTGTGATGTGTTCTACTTGTAAGCCCACTAATAGAAAATTGGGGCTATACTCACCATTTCCTATTCCATCCCATCCATGGGAGAGTATCTCCATGGATTTTGTAGGGGGTTTACCAATGTCGAAAATGGGTCATGACTATTTGTATGTAGTAGTGGATAGTTTAGCAAGATGTGTATCTTGATGTCATGTAAAAAGAAGATCACTACCGAGCATACTGCTAATCTCTTATTTCAGTATGTTTGGGTTCACTTTGGGTTACCCACATCCATTATCTCAGATCGAGATACTCGATTCCTTGGATATTTTTGGACAAACTTGTGGAGAATGATGGACACCAAGTTGAAGAGGAGCACTGCTTTCCATCCACACACCGACAGACAGACAAAGGTTGTTAACCGAACAATGGTACTTTTTCTTCGAGGCTACTGCAGCAAGCATCCCAAGTTGTGGGATGAACATATGCCCTATGTACAACATGATTACAATCGAGCCTTACATTCCTCCACTCAGTGTTCACCATTCGAGACATGTTTTGGATATTTACCTAAGGTCCCTTTGGAATTGATGTATGGAAGAGATGTCGATTCAAATGAAGAAAGAAATGAAGACAGCGCACACAAGTTCATTCAAAGGATCCAACAGGTATACCAAGCAGTCAGGAAATAGTTGGAGAAAAGTCAAGCAGAATTTAAAGCTCGACATGACAAACACAGGGTTGATTATTAGTTCCAGGTTGGAGACTAGGTATGGCTTCACATCAACAAGGAGAGATTGAAGGGTGAAGGAAATAAAATCAAGCCCATCCGATATGGACCCTTCACTATTTTGGAGAAAATCGACACTAATGATTTTTGTCTAGATATTCCACCATATATGTAGATTTACTCAATTGTAAATGTAGAAAACTTGAAACTTTTTTATCCTCTCATGATCATGGATCAGGGTGAGGAAGTTTCAGTACCTTCAGTTGATGAGTTCTCTCCTGAGTACTTGGACGATTTGAATGAAGATATCATCTTGGACAGAAGGACGAGGACTTCACGCAAGGGTGATGTTGATTACCTTCGAGTGGGCTTAAAGGGCACACATCTAAGCAAAGCAAAGTGGATTGAGAAAGGCAAGGTGGGGGAACTCTTACCTCGCTTATCTGTTGATTAATGAAATATTTTGGTGGTCCAAAAATCTCTCAGTGGGAAGACATGATCCAAAAAGGATCCAGAGAAGACTAAGGATAACTCAGAATTCACACAAGTACCCCAGGAAGCTCAGAATGGTCTCAACAGACAGAGAAAGGGAAAAAAATCAAAGTCCTCAAAACTCAGTGAAATTGGCATCATCACGAAGAGTGTGTCACAAGATTTCCAAAGGTGTAAACGACTCATCAAACAAAGTTACGAATCAAAATACATTCACAATCAAAGTTTTGGTCAACCTAGCTCAGTCAACATTCGTACTGCTGACATCAACATTAGTACAGATGACATCAATGTCCGTACAGGGTACATGGCACACGTAGAGGGTGACATGTGTGATGATGAAGTCAGCATGACATCAACATGATGATGTGGCAGCACCAGAGGCTGCCACGTCTCACTCGTTTTTGGACTTTTCTGGTTAGTTCATGGACCAATGGGAAAGTACCACGTGGCAGTTCGTACTGCCACCCGACAGGTGACCTGGCAGGCTGATTTGGCAAAGGTGACGTGGGCCATTAAAAGGCCGCCACGTGGCCCAATCATGGGCTGCCATGTGGCAGTGAGAAAAAGCTCAAGGACGCCCAACAACCGAAAATTTCAAAAGTTGGCAGGGTTGGCTGGCGCCAACCCCCAATCTGCCAAGTTTGGTAGGGATTCTGTCGAATCTGGCCGGATGAAACCACTCTGCTAAAGTTAACCATATCTTCCAAAGGCCCCACCAAATTTAACCAATTCGCCAAATGAACCCCACCAAATATACCATAGTGTTGTAACAATACACCAAAAATGGGAGTCTGCGGGTTCGACCCGGGGATCTCCCCTAACCTCTCTGTCTTTGCATTGATTGTTTTCCCAACCACTTTGGATGGGGTGTGACTTGGTATAGCCACCTATATTATTATTTA